>JARYHS010013630.1:41705794-41728464 GCA_031002005.1 Vandiemenella viatica
TGCATCTTATGCTTTGTATATTGAAACTAACCTTATTATAGTAGATATAGTAAAGTATTCTTTTTGGACTAATATGGGTGACCTTTTCAAATTTCAATATTCAAGTTATAAAACCTGAAGACATATTATTTCAGGTTCCCATTAACGTCATATAAGGGCCTAAAAAATTTCCGCTTTAAGCTAATCTCAAAAATTTTCTTAACTTTTCAAAAAAAAGTTGTTAAAATGTCTTAAAAATTGCGTAAAAGTCATAATTTCATGAGTGTAAATAATAAAGATCACCCTGGTTTCATTTGGGAACGATTACTTTTGTCCTTTAAGAGTTGTAAACGCAGGTTGTGGCAATGATTCTCCGGTTCTGTTGAGTACTAATAAGCATTGAAGCCTACTGAACGTTATCTTCTACGCACGCAATTCTAACGCAACAAACTACCGATGATGTTAACTATTGAGCTTCTGATTTTTTTTTTTATTATTATCAGCAAACGATTTAATCGGAGCACAATGTATGAGCGTCAGTTAGATGATACTACTACTTAGAAATTATTATACACTAATAATTTGTAAATGCTGAAGTAACTCTATCTTTTTGTTACGTTCAACGACTAAACGGCTAAACAGATCTTGATAAATATTAAAAGAAAATACTTACGTATCGTGAAGAGGGATAAAGCGGTATTTTTGAGATAAATAACATATTTGGTCACGAAATTTTGAAAACTAACCGTACAGAGACAAGACAGACGGATCGCGAGTGTTAGATCTCTGTGCTGTTAAATGGGTGTCTGGATGATTAGTAGTTACGGCACTTGCTTTTAAAATTTATGGTCCCATGTTCAAATCCTGATGGGCCAGAAATTTTTAAGAGTTTGTAACATAACAAGCGTCTGCGCCATGTAATATCTATAGCAGACGCCATCTGTTAATAATATATCATCTTTGAGTAACAGGGAGTCTGTCTTTGACCTCCGTCAGAGAAGGTCGCATGGAGTAACATTTTCGGTCTAACAGTTGAAAGTGTGGGGGACTTGGAAAAGGGCATTATGTAGACGTGCAACAAGTGGAACTTATGATTTGAAATAGAATGTTTTTTTAAAGTGACTGCATGGTGTTGAAAGAACGTTAATGAGTGTGGAGGATTTTGTTGGTATTTGAAACTCTTGTATCCCACGAGCTTGTGATCTTCGGAGAAGTTCGATTCCTTAACCTAATTATTAATCTGGTGGTGGTATTTTCCGTCGGGTTGTAGTAGCAGAATTTAATGACTAGAATAAAGTTTTGTGTGTAGAAGTTGCTCATAAACTGTGGAACTATTTTCATTTCAGTAACCCGACGATAGAATAATGCCTAAAATCTGGTGACCGCGGCAAAAGAACCTTTTATTTAATTAAAGAGCATGTATGTGTTCTATAAGGGACTGAATAATTTAAAATCAGTATTCAACAGCTAGCCGTCATAGAGACAGTTAGCCTACAAGTTATATTTGATCATATGAGGTATGCCATTAAGCTCCATGGTTTGGATTTGACTGTCAGTTGTAGGTCCCAGAGGAAAGAAAAAGACCGTCCTATCTCTGACACAATGGTTTCGTATGCCTCCTTAGGAAGGATCCAACCAACCTTCGAGTTGTGGACCGAGTTGTGTTATATAGGTCACTCAAGCTTTGTTTCTCTCCCAGTCAGTTTGTGTATGATTTGTTCATATATTTCATATTGAGACAGGACTTCCTCTGTACACCGTTCAACCAGTCGAACGCGTGCCGAGGGAGAGGCGCCCTTCGAGACTACTCGGACACAAGGTCCGGGTAGAACAGAAGAAGAAGCCGCCGCTTGCTCTCACTCAGTGCTACCGGTGCAACAATTTCGGGCATTTAGCTCGGGACTGCACCGGGGCACAGAGATGTTTGCGTTGCGGCGAAAACCACAGAGTGGCCGAGTGTCGCATCCAAGGGAAGCAACAAAGTGCTGCAATTGCGGGGCCACCACACATGCAGCAAGCTGGGGTGGGTGCCAGTCCCGCCTCAACTTGCGGCCGGGCCAAGCAAGCGCCCCCCCACCACCACCACCACCAGTGAGCAACATCACGAGCAGCCAGTCGCGGAAGGGACTCATCCGAGGCCCGAAACGGATGCGACCGGGCCAGCTCAGCGAGGAGCAGCACACGCAAGGCGCACTCGCCGTCCAGCCGCCGAGCTAAACGGACGGCAGGGCCACACGAGGCTGCCACCTCCCAGCCAAGTCGCGAGCGATGCCAAGATGGCAGCGCTCCTGCAAGCGGTCCAGGCGATACCTGGCCAAGTAGCTGCCGCCATCACGGCAGCCCTTACCAGCATCACCATGGCGAACCAAAGGCCGTAAATTGAGCTCGTGTACTGCGGCCTCCTCTCCAGCTGAAAGCCAGCTCCGTCGTGGGCGGCGTGCTGTCCGTTGTGGAGTCTGCGGGCAACCAATATACCGACAACAACAACTAAGACCGAGGCTGAAGACCGGCATACGGTAAACCAGCCAGTCAGGCGGGCCTAGCCCGCCTGACAAATGACACTAATGATGATGATGATGATGATGGACTAATTATCTTATAGAACACAGTGGCGTATTATCAAACACCTGTTTTTTTGGAGGGAAGCTTCTTTTATTTTTGTCCGACTGACCCCCGCGCTATCAATTGCCTTTGTGACAGCGGTTGCTTTTGCACCGGGCGAATAAACGATCCTTTCCATGGTTCCATGCTTCAACAACGTTATTATAAGTTTAAACGCTAACGTCATAGGAAGATGATGAAGGAATGGAGGTGAAATTGAAGAATTAATCCAATATATGAAGAGGGAGGAAAATCTAATAATGGTATTAGGTAAGGTAGATGTGACCTATAGAAGGCTCAAACAAAATTTTGAAGAAATAAAGAGATATATAAACATCAAAGCTACTGACGGGAAGCCTCGTTTAAGCTCAGAAGATAGAGCTACTCGATGACACAAATACATAGAGAAACAGTTTGATGGGAAAAATTTGAACAACAGTGTACTGGAGAAAGAAGGCTATGACATCCTGTTTTAAAGACAGAATTTGATAGAGCTTTAAAAGATTTGAAATCAAATAAGGCGGTTGGAATTGATGAGATTCCTGCAGAACTTCTGACATCCCCAGGAGAAGAGGGAATACAAAGATTATTCAAACTTTTTGATGTAAGTTATGAAACAGGAAAGATTCCAACTGATTTTAATAAAAGTATTATCTTCACACTTCCGAAGAAAGCACAAGCTGACAAATGTGAGAATTATCGCACTAAACATATAACATCACATGCTTCAATATTATTGATTGGTAATATACAGAGGGATAGAAAGGATAGTTTAAGGGGTAGTAGCTGAAGATCAGTTTGGTTATAGGAAAAACCGTGGTAAAAGAAAGCAATTATGCCTTTAATATTAATACTTTAATGGCGGATGAAGAAAAACAAAGATACTATTGTGGTATTTGTTGATTTGGAAAATACATTTAACAATGTTACGTGGGACAAGCTGTTCCAAATTTTAAAGAAGTCAGGTCTAAAATATCATCATCATTAGTTTTCTGCCCTCGGGCAGGTTTTCACTTGGCTGCTCTCCATAATCTTCTATCTTCTGCCTTTCTCTTAAGAACCATGTAGTTGCCGTCTTCCTTGATGTTGTCTATAATTTGGTGTCTCTTCCTTCCTCTTATTCTCCTCCCACAGGAAAATGCTTTATAATCTGTATTAGAATCAAGTGGTTGTAATAAAAGTAAAGAATCATGAGATACAAGCATTAGTTAGAGAGGGTATGGGACAATGTTGCAGTTTGTCTCTATTAATATTCATGCTGTATGTAGAGGAAGCAGTAAAAGAAGTAAAAGAAAAATTTGAATGTAGCATAAGTGATCAAGGAGAAAAAAATCAGTTTGTTACGATTTGCTGGTGAAATTGTCCTTTTAGCACAACGGACTGAGGATATTGAAAAGTAACTGAATGGTGCGAACAAAATACTGAAGGAAGATTTTGGACTAAATATAAACCAAAGCATGACACAAGTGATGAAATGTAGCAAAAATGATTGCAATAATAGTATCCTATTATATAAAAAGCTAACGTGGTGTCTGCGTGCGTCGTCTATAGCTGCTTCTCCTATTGGCTAACGAACGGCCAATCATCAACCACCATATTACGTTCGCACCACCATCTTGCTTTTCGTTTATTTACAGCTAGACGCTGAAATTCATATAAGGAGAAGGAGATTCAATATTTGCGCTATTTTATCCGTATCAGTTAGACACAGAAATTGAGAAGGGGATTCAATATTTACGCTACTTTATCAGTTATGAGTATAACCTAAGAATTTTTTTGGCAGAAAGTAAGAAGAAAGGAAGTTTATTAAAAACTAGGAGAAATGTACATAATGCGAAATCTATTTGTCACATAAATAACAGTTATCCATTTACGAAATTATAGTCTCCGTAATCTAAAGTGAAATGCATTTTTTTATTTTGAAATCCTGACAAAATACTCTGATAATCTAACGAGAATAACGTTTTCGTATAACTAAAGATATCATTAAGGATGACTTATTCGTTTCTCCTTATAAGCTTTTCCATAATAAATTCCTACTACCATTATATATGATAGCCCTACCCTTAGTTTTTGATACATGTGTTAGCTATTAAATGAGATTTAAGATAACTTTTTTATCAGATTTAAATCATCAAGGATATGACACTCGCAATTCAACAACGATATTATTGCCGCAAAATAGCAGTGAGCAGTGATATAATAAATACTGAGAGTAGGGGGAAAAAAAAAAATTAATATCAGGCAATTATATGTCACAAAGTTACAATTATTACGTTCGATTAAATTTACATATTGCTTTTTATTTATCTACGACAACCAGATGCAGAAATTAATGTAAGGAGAAGGGTTTTCATTATTTACGCTATTTTACCTGCCTCAGTTGTAATCACCAGTTTAAACCGTAAACTAAGAATTTTTTGGCACACGATAAGAAACAATGAGGTTTATTAAAAATTCAGAGAATCGTACATACGTAATCGCGACATGTATTAGTCAAATAAATAACAGTTATTTGTTTCCGAAATTGTAATCTCCGTCATCTAACGTAAAATGCATTTATTTATGTGAGATCCTAACCAAGTGCTCTGATAATCTAACCAGAGTAACGTATTCATATAACGAAAGATATAATTAAAAAAGATTATTTTTCTTACAAGGTTTTTCAGAATGAATTCCTACTACCACCATAGGTGATACCCATCATTATTCATTTGAGGGTAATAGAGGCTATGATTTTCGAACGCAATATTACTGGAGGTTGTGGTTAAGTTTACGAGAATCGCAACGGACACATTTTGTTACAGCATAATTCACTCTGAAACGAGTTTTACAAACCAATTAAACTGCTTTCATAAGCGCCATGTTACTAAATGTATTAATTAATGCTGGTGGAAGTAGTTTCATATTTAACGTGCTGAATTGTGCCTGGACCAGGAATAAAACTGATATTACATGGATAGCAAAAGTTTTTGGAATTCCTAATCTGATTTTATTTAATTGCTTCTTTACTTCCGGCGTCATTAATTCAGTAGAAGTTACTACTGTATGGCTATGTGAACGGCAAATGAAATATGTAGAACTTTGCAAAATCAAGGTCATTAGTATTATGTAATATCAGTTCCGTTTAATTAACCAAGTGCAAAAAAAATGAGCTGCCAGAATATTGCGTTCAAACCGTCATTTTTGACGGGCTCGAAGCTAGTGATTAAATATAAAAATACAACTGGATGTAATAGCAGAAGTAAGTGAATTACAACTGATGTCTATAGCCTGTACGCAGAGCAGCACTAGCGGAAAGAGCCTTCGTAAAAATCTTTTATTTTCGGTATTGTACTAGATCTCAAAAAGAACTTTATAATACTCTATGTGATGAGAACAGCCCTTTATGGACTTTAGGAATACCAGACAGAATGAAAATGGAAGCATTTGAAATGTGGTGCTATAGAAAGATGCCGAAAATTAAGTGGACGCATAAAGTACGAAATAAACTAGTTTTAGAAATGATAGGCGATAAAGAAGTTTATAGAGAAGTCTTACAGAAAGAAGAGATAGGATGTTAAGTCAAATTTTTAGACATGTATTAGGGGATATTTTATGCAATATATTAGCGGAGGAAACAGTCGTAGGTAAGAACTGTAGAGGTAGACAAAGATGTAGGTTGTAAAGGGTATGTTGACATGAAGCTGTTAGCGAAAGATAGAATGGTATGGTAGGTTGCATCAAAACCGTCGAGAGACTGATGACAGGGGAAAAATAATTGGCTTCCCAAAATCATTCCAGGTAAACGATGGGATGGTTCCATTAAATATAGAGGCCAAATTCCCTCTCATTCCTTTTCCCACTCCACTTCCTCCCAGGTGCGAGGCAACAAGATTGACTATAACACCCAGTGGTGCAGTGGCCTCGCCCGGGGGGATCACAAACATCTAGTACTAGGAACTTCGGAAGAGGCTGTACAATGTATATCAGCCACTAAAGTGAGAGAGCTTTTTGCTATATTAATAGCAACTTGCGGATTTTCAAATCCTCAACAAATGTGGAAATATTACAAGGATGATATGTCTGATGGTATTTTTTTTAAGATTGCAAGAAGTGAACGCAAATATTTCATACAACGATTTGATTTACAATGAAGCGCTAATCAAAGTGGAAGACCAAGTGATTACTATAACTGGAAAGTAAATTATCAGGCTTTGGAATGAATAGACCAAATAGAATTGGAGAGATTAGTAGTGATTCAGTAAGAGAACTGGATTAGATATAGTTGCATTGCAACAGCGAAAATGTGACAAAATCCTTCATTTACTGGAGAGACTGATGAGAGGATATACCAGAGAAGTTAGGGAATTAGGTTACAAAACTTCGGTAAGACTATTGGTTTAATATGGTGGTGTAGTTTGGGACCCACATTTTGGTTATCGAATGCAGGAGTTGGAGAATGTGCAAAGAAGAGCAGCTAGATTTGTTTGTGCAAAGTATCGCAGGACCCAGTCAGTAACCGATATGATAAAGGAGGTGGATTTGGAGTCATTGGAGGAAAGGAGGAGGTGAAGAGAGTGCTAGGAATGTATAGGGCATATGTTGGTGATGGGGTTTGGAGGAATGTTGGTCAAAGAATTAGGAATAGTGCATGGAATGGGAAAGGAGACCATGGTCACAAGCTGGCGATCGATTTCATGCATAAGGACGTGGGAAAATTTTCTTTTGTTTGTAAGGGTGTCGGGGATTGGAACAAATTACCAAGCGAAGTGATGAAATATTTACCAACAACGCTTAAGGAATTTAAAATTAAAATTTGTTATTTGGAAAAGTAAATAGAAGAAGAATTTAGCACTCCAATTATAAAAGAAAATTAAAAAAATAATAATAATATTAAAAGGAGTAATTAGTCGACTAGGGGAATTGCCACCGGAATGTTAGCTTCATCGCAATTAAAATTAATAATTAATTTACAACAGAGTATGTTTCACGTTTGTACCCAGAGCAAAGTACTGTTTTCGATAAAATCACATCTCAAATTGAAAGTGGTTAAGCTTGCTAGTTTTTCTTGGATACCCCTGGAGGTACAGGAAAAACATTTCTTTAATCTGCTTCTGGATCAAGTCCAAAAAAATAAAAAAGTTGACATTGCAGTAGCGTTCTCGGGAATAGCAGCCACACTGCTCATTGTTGGACTAACGGCGCATCTTGTGCTTCAGCTGCCGTTAAATTTGGCTCATGAAGAGACGCCAGTTTGCAACATCAGCAAAAATAGCGACCGGAGAAGAAGAATGTAGTGATGCAAATTATTAGTTGAAGACGAGCGCACAATGTCTCGTAAAAGGGCTGTTGAGGCACTAAATCGGTACATGAAAGATATAAATAGTAACTAGAGTATCGTGGGAGGATTGATTTATTGCTAACTGGCGATTTCAGACTGATGCTATATGTCACATGAAAAGGTACACCAGCAAATGAAATAAATGCATGTTTGAAGTCTTCTACGTTTTGGCAGTATGTAAAAAAAGTTATTTAAACCACTAATATATAAGAACAACTACATAATGACACAGCTTCATGCCAGTACGTGACTGAACTTTTTAAAATAGGCGAATATAGAACTGCGACATGCAAACGGAATGATTACGTAGTAGTACAGATGAAATTGGGTAGTTGACTAAATTTGAAAAATAGGTTAATACTTCACCTTATTATCTATTTTACTCAAAAAACATCTTATTTTGTAAAGAATCGAACATTTACATTATGTATTTTGTATTTGTAAAAGGGAATGGCGTCATGGCGTCTTGGATGACGTCAAAGCGTCTGATATGAATGTAAACAGTCGTGTACGTATATGGCAGGTGTAGATTTTCTTTAGTTAAAAATGAGTTCCTCGTTGTATAAGTACTGTGTAGTGCCAAAGTGTAGAAGCACAACAATAAAAACACCAGATAAGTTATTTATATATGTTCCAAACAATGAAAAAATACGGAGAAAGTGGTTAAAACTTGCAAGGAGGGAGGATGCTAACAGTTTACCTGCAGACAGAAGTATCTATTTTTGTGAAGACCATTTTGATGTAAGTGTTTGTGCATAATATATTTCTAAATCCAAAGCAAAAATGATAAATTTTGCAGAACCACTATTTTTCAAGTAATGATAATGTAATAAGGTATGAGTTGAGTTTGTTTTGGTTTTATGTTCTAAAATCTTTCTTTAGTGTTATTTTTCATAGAATAAACATCATTAAGTGGCGCCACAATCTGATGATAGATTCTTAAGCAGCTTGACGAAACAATTCGAAAATAAAGAATAATTGTTTTTAATATCTCTCTTGGTTCTCGAGACAGTGGCGGATCTACAAATTTTCCGAGTCGGGGAAAAAACTTGAGATTGCCGCCCCTTCAAACATGAATTTGTCGTCCGGGGCGGTACAGAGCTATTCTTTGATTTTGCCGCCCCCTGATGGTTTCCGCTTGGGGCAGTAGATCCCAAAAAAAGGTCACCGCCACACGAATTTGACATTTACCGCTCCTTCAAACATGATTTTGCCGCCCCCCTGAAATTGTCGCCCGGGGCAAGCGCCCCGGTTTGACCCCCCCTAGATCCGGCACTGTCTCGAGATATCGTAACTGAAAGATGTTGTTAGGCTGATATGAAGCTTAGAGCAGACTGGAAACTGGCAGTGCCAGCTTTAAAATTTACCACACCTGTTTTTGAGGATATATTTTTCTAGAAAAGGTTTATACAAAAAAAAGAAACATACTTTAGGCGTGATGCAGCTGAAAAGTTAAGACACGGCACAGAAATAATAGTACCGAACAACGTCACCAAAAGCACAAGGAACTATAACTCATTTTTAACGTGCTATATCTCGAAAACGAAGCGAGATATATCAAAAAACATTATTCTTTATTTTAGATTTGTTTCGTCGAGTTCTACAAGAATTCGTTATCATATTGCGACGTCACGGTAATTATAGAACTCCCTAACAGTTGCTTATACTTCGCACAAGTAACATCAAATCCATATCAATTAACTTAAAAACGTACGTCTAAGCAATAGATTATTGTTTACGGAACTGATTTCAGCTTATAATATATATTTGACACTTGTATATATTTACATTGAAGTTTTTGCATTGCGGAATTCCGACGAGCAGAAGTCTATGTTTGAGGCGAAAAATCTTCCAACCGCTACGGCGTCAATTTTGGGCAAATTACAACTGGTTGCTTTGCTAAAACCTTGTTCCATAATAAATTAGACTTCTCTTTCGCCAAATAATTAACAATAACTAAATTACCAACACAGAAGTTTCTACAAACGAAAAATTTACCTCGCAAGGTGTTCTATTACATGTAAATGTCAACCACTTCTGTGGCGCTAGGGACGCTATGACGTAATGCTTTCTCATTGGCGTTCGCGGTCACGTGTCACTATGGCTGATTTTGTCGATTTTATTTTCTATAAATAATTCTAATCTTTATTTTTTATATTAAATAAGGTTGTTTTTTGTTATCTCCTTAACATGATTAATCATTAAAAACTACTATACGCCCGATTTATTCTTAGTGGAAACAAGCCAATTCTAACAGAAGTTTACCCTGAACTACAAACTAATATGGGGAGTAAATAATGGTTGTGTGAAAGAGCAAACGACTAACGAAACTGTTGGACAAATAAATGAAACAAAATTGTCGCAAGTGCTAGGTGAAATAGTAATCTATTGGTGGACAATGTTATGGATACTGCACAAGATACCTCATATTCCACTGAGATACTTAACTCTTTGGAGTTATCGGGAGTGCCTTCTTATACATTAAGATTAAAAGTTATGGTTCTCATACTCCTGATGTTCAGCCTCGATACACCGCGACTATGCAATGGCACACACCTACAAACGACACAATTCGGGCGTAGCATACTACTCTTAAAAGCTGTGGTAATGTCTGAGATGGTAAAAAGTGATGATGTGTCGACTCCACGAATCCCAATAATTCCCACAGACTTCCAGTTTAAAATAGTACATTTTGCACTAAAATTAGCCTTTGCGATTACTATAAATAAATACCAGAGGCGGTTACTGAAAGTAACAAATGTACCTACTCTTATTAAAGACGTGTTTTTCCCAGGAGCATTTATTTGTAACTAGCTCAAGTGTTTCCAAACCCCAAAGGCTGTGTATGTTAGCAAAGGACAGCAAAACCAAAAGGTTGTGTACAAAACAATATTGATATAAGATGTACACAGGAAGTGATATAATTTTAAACCGCAAACAAAAATCTGCCGGTTTATCCCCTAACCCTCTCTTCGATTGTTGTTGTTTTTAAACAATTTGCAAATTGGATCTCTTCATGACATAGGTTCGACGGTAGAATGGTAGACATGATTATGGTTTCCCCGTTAAATTTTTTCCGAGTTGAGACACCTTTTACGTAAATCAAAACCCTCTATGTCCAATTCTAGTATTATAAAATTCTACGCCCGCGCGTACGAATCGCGGAAAACATCTAGTGCCTTCATAATTGTAAATTTAATCATCAAGATAATATTGGCGGTTGTGGCATTAATTGGTACACATATAAATTGATATCTGAGAAATCGTATATATTATTGCTATAAGGTGTTTTTTTTTTTTTTTTTTTTTTTTTTTTTTTTTTTTTTTTTTTTTTTTTAAAAAAAACAAGGCATTATGTCCCTTTATACCTAACCGAAATCGATAAATGAGGAATCATTTTATAGAGTAAGGTATCCGCTTTGATAATTGATAAAGTAATTTTTTCAAATTCGACCCTCAAACGACAAAAATTTCAATATTTCTAAAATACTATTTTTGTGTCACGAGTCATTTATCTCCCTGGATTCCTAACGGAAATCATCAAATAAAGTATCATTTTAAACATTACGATCTCCGCTTTTGTGACATATTAAGACAGGAATTTTTCGAAATTCGACCCATAAAGGCCAAAATTATCATTATTTCCGTAACCTATCTTTCTTATAACCTTGATATCTAACTGAAATATATAACTGAGCTACAGATCAAGATCTCTGTTTTGGTGACATCATGTCTTAAGAAAGCAATTTTTCGGAATTCAACCCTTCAAGGGCAAAAGTATCATTATTTCCATAACGTGGTTTCTTCTTGTAATAAGTCATTTATCTCCATTCACATCTAACCGAAATCGATAAATGAAGTATCATTTAAAAGATTAAGATGTCCACTCAGGCAACATTATAAATTGATAACTAAACTTTTTTTTTTTCAAAGCCAGCTTTTTCAATAAACATCGAAGTTATATCACCAGAGAAAGAGATTTTATTATCTAATACCCGTAAACACTCAAAATGTGCTTTTATATTGGTTCAAGAGGCACATAGAGGCCCAAATGACAGATGGCCAAAAATCAACGGAATGGACATTATTAATGGGAGACCAAATGAAAAGTATGGCAGTGCAGTTTTCGCCATACCAGATCTAAAGATTCTTTCAACAGTGGTAACCTCAGATGGCGAAATAGAGATACTGACCACCGAAATCAAATCATGCACGGTGACATCAGTGTATATGCCACCAAATGCCGAATTTAGCTTCACAGGACCACCTAACTTCCACTCCCAACAAACAAAGATTGTTATGGGCGACTTCAATTGCCACGGCACATCCTGGGGCTACAGGAAGACTGATAAAAATGGAGGGGACCTGGAGGAATGGGTTTAATGAATGGGCCTAATGCTAATATATGACCAAAGATGGCACCATCTCTCAGTAGCGGAAGAAGGCAGAGTGGGTATAACCCAGATAACATCTTTGTCAGTGAACACATTGCCCAACAGTCAAAGAAGAATGTTATGGAGCCAATCCCACGTATACAACACAGACCAACTATTTGCATTATTGAAGCAGTAGTGAAGCCAGAGTCTGTTCAGTTTAAAAGAAGATTTAATTTCAAACAAGCACAATGTGGAAAGTTCGCTCAAGAATTAGATAAGGAAATCCTAAGCCTCGACCCATCTCCAAATACATACGATAAATTTATTGAAATAGTTAAAGCAATCTCACGCAAACATATTCCTCCAGGCTTCAGAACAACTTATATCGCTGGACTGGATAATGACTCCAAGTTTCTCCTTGAGAGATACGGGCATCTATATGAAGAAGATCCTTTTTTCTGTAGAAACCATACAGGCAGGGGAAGATCTGCTACACGCTCTATCTACTGCTAGAAAAGATAAATGGTGCAATTTAATGTCAGAGTTAGACATGAAACAGAACAGCCATAAAGTTTGGAAATTACTGAGGAACCTCAATAGTGATCCAAGTAGCACTCCTCCTAGCCTCCTTAAAGTTAATCCAGATCAAATCGCACACCAACTGCTGCTGAATGGAAAGACTAGAAGAATACCTGAAAACAGAAAGCTCCAAAGACACTCTGACCATCTTGGGAATCCATTCAAATTGGTAGAACTGGAAGCCTTCTTGCAGTCTTTGAAGATTAACAAAGCTGCAGGCTTAGATTACCTGAGAACGAGCAAATTAAAATTTTTGGCCCAGCTACAAAGCAGTGGATCTTGAATTTAATGAATTCCTCAAACTTACAGATCCCCAAGATCTGGCGGAAAGCCAAAGTTGTGGCACTGCTAAAACCTGGAAAGGAACCAACAGGTTCAAAAAACTTCCTACCAGTTTCACTCCTTTGTCACTTATACAAAGTCTTGGATAGATTGATCCTCAACCGTATTTCACAGTGCATTGACAAAATACTCATGAAGGAGCAGGCTGGTTTTCGGCCTGGTCAGTCATGCTGTGGCCAAATTCTTATTCTGCCACAGTATATAAAGGACGGGTATGAAAGAGGGCAGGTTACGGGTTTGGCATTCATCGATCTTACAGCGGCGTATGACACATTCGAAATGTTGATATGTAATGTATACTCTACCACAAAAGACTACCATCTTGCACAAGTCGTCCAACGTTTATTACAAAACAGAAGGTTTTACTTCACCCTCCACAATAAGAAGAGTTGCTGGAGAACTCAGAAGAATGGTCTCCCTCAGTGTAGTGTGCTAGCCCCGCTCTTGTACAACAAATATACAAATGACCAACCAATTATTCCTGGAACAAGAGCATTCATTTATGCTGATGACACAGAAATTGCAACTCAAGGCAGAACCTTTGAGACGTTGGAGATGATGCCGACAAGAGCTCTTGAGCATTTGGCAAAGTATTATGATGCTAATCACTTGAAGACCAACCCTGGAAAAACACAGGTCTGTGCATTCCACCTGAGAAACAGAGAAGCCAGAAGGAAGTTGAACATCAGCTGGATGGGGCAACAACTATTACATTGCGATACTCCAAAATACTGTGAGTAAAGCTTGATCGCTCTCTCACATTCAAAGCCCATTGTGAGGATTTGTAACTCGAAGTATCCGCCCGGAACAACATCATCCGAAAACTTACAAGTACCTTCTGGGGAACACAGCCGAATGCGCTTCATACATCTGCCCTGGCACTCAGTTTCTCCGCAGCAGAGTACTCGGCACCAGTTTGGAAAAGCTCTGCACATGCTAGGCAGGTTGATATAGCACTGAATGATACTGGTAGCATTGTAACAGGTTGCTTGAAACCAGCTCCTTTCAGCAAAATATACCAAATCATGGGTATAGCACCACCTGACATTCGAAGGAAAACAGCTGCAGTGAGACAGGAAGAGAGTGAAGAGGGTCATGGACAGATATTGGTGTAAGAATTAAAAGTAATGCATGGAAGGGAAAAGATGAACATAGCATGGTGAGTGAACGGTTAACGTTCTTGCCTCGCATTCGGGAGGACGCAGGTTCGAATCCCCCGTCCGGGCATCCAGATTTGGGTTTTCCATGGTTTCCCCAAATCACTCCAGGCGAATGCCGAGATGCTTCCTTCGAGAGCCCATGGCCGAATTCCTTCCCGTTCCTTGTCCCCAGTCCCCTCCCGCCTCTGATTGGAATAAGTTACTAGGAGAAATGATGAATAATTTACCAAAAACATTGAAAGAATTTAAAGCTAAAATGTGCAGAGAGGAAATTTAGGTGGGTGCAGGAAAGGGATAAGATGGGTGTGTAGAGAATTTGTCACCAGGGCATGCGCTCCATCCAAATTTAATTAAATATTATTATTGTTATGGACGCATTATGGATGGAGGAAACCTTATGAGTTCATATCGCCAACATGCTAATGTTAACAGTTTATCTGTAGCTATAAGTATGACATGTTGCACTTGGACAGCCATGAAAGTATAGTTAAAACTCGTATCTAATATATATAAAAATATGGTTTTGTTTGTTTGTTTTTTGCTTCTTTTTTTTAAATGTTCTTCGCATAAACACACAGTTCTTATCTGATTTTGATGGATCTTTGCATACGTGTACTTTAAAACAAAAAGAAAAATACTGTTTATGTTCGATTTACAAAAATCTCCTCTTCTCCTTTCCTCCTTCACTTAATTTTTGTGTATGTTGTTCATACAAACCCACAGTTTTTATACGATTTTTATAGTACTTAGCTCACATATACTGCAAAACAATGCGGTCTGGAACTCAGCGGTTAAGGTGCTTTCTTCTGAAAGTTTCTCTCTCCAGTCGTGGGTTCAAATCCCGTGTTGAACAGGAACTTTTTGGAGCTGTACTTGATTACGTGAGCTACACATGGACGTTTCGTGGTTCTGATTCCGAATTAAACTGTAGTCCCCTGAGGAAAGGAATTTGCTTTCCTCTCTTTGACACAATATCTTGGAACTATTCATTTCCTACGATAAGATTGGACCAACTTTCGGGTTGTGGATTAAGTTACATTTTTAGTTTTTGAACTGAAAACTTCTTTAGGCGCTTTGGGCGCATCACCGACATGTTAATGTTACAATATATCTGTTGTGATGTGGTGACTCAATGGTTAAGTTGTCTGAGTGGGGAATGAAAGGTCCCCGGTACAAATCTCTGTCTCCGTGGGAATTTTCATAGACCATTAACCCGACATTCACCTCTGGCACAGCTTGCTGTGTAATGTAAAGTACACCAGAACGCTTCCGTGGTTCGGATTCTAAGTTAAACTGTAGGTCCCCTGTACCTGGTAGCATTAACGGGTTAGGTTAAGGCGACTAAGACAGGGGCGGAACGCGCAGCCGATAGAAACCCTGTCACCTGGTAATTACGTCCACACGGAATTATTATTATTTAGTATATATGTAGCTGTAAGTATTACGAGTTGCGCGTATGATATTCATAGTTTAAGTTTTCACTTTTGTCCTTAGTGACTGCCAATTTTTTTTTTTTTTTGTTATAATAGATGCATATTGACTACTTTCCCAAAATCAGCTAAAATACCCTGTTCTCGATGGCTTATTTTAATTTATGTTGTTTTTTAGGTTGCAGACAACACATTTCCTAACATTATGGCTATTCTAACTGGACTCAGTTTGAAGCAGATTAAAAAAGTATGCTGGAAAACGCAGTATACAGTATATGATAATTGCCCATTTATTTGGAAGGATTACCAGCGCCAAGGATATATAACAGCTTATGCTGAAGATGAACCTCCATTGGCAACATTCAATTCTCATAAGGCCGGTTTCAGGGTCCAGCCAACAGATTATTACATTCGACCCTTCATGTTTGCTGCAATGGATAACCTTCAAACAAAGAAAAGAAATGACTGTAATATATGTGTAGGCCCACTTCCAACTGCTGAGTATATGTTTCGCTACACTATTGATTTTGCAACAACTTTTCAGAATGCCTTGTATTTTGCCCTCATATGGTTAAATAACTTCAGCCATAACAATCATATTACTCCTGCTGCAATGGATGATAGGACAATGCAAATGTTTAAGGAGTTAATTGAGACAAGTGTTCTAAACAACACAGTGGCTGTGTTCTTCAGTGATCATGGTGTTCGTGTTGGTGAACTGAGAGAAACTGTGGTTGGATGGCTTGAAGAAAGGCTTCCATTCATTTACATATGGGTTCCTGAGTGGTTTCGAAAGAAGTACCCAGATTCATTCCTTAATTTGTCTTCGAACAAAAACAAACTGACCTCTCCATATGATCTACATGCAACTCTGAGAGACATACTAAAGAGATATAAATCAAATACTGCTTTAGTAAAAAATGTAAATTTGGCATGTCCTCTGTGTAAAAGTTTGTTCAGTGAAGTACCATATGATAGAAAGTGTGAAGATGCAGGAATAACACCACACTGGTGTACATGCAGCGAATACAAACCATTGTTACAAAATAATTCTATATTACTTAAATGTGCTCAACATGCTGTTTTTGAAATAGGATTAAAATTGAAAACAGTTAATTCTGAGAGCAAAATACTTTGTTCTGAACTTAGATTAAAACGTATTGTTGAAGGCAGAAGTAAAAGTAAAGATTCCAGCTCTACACAGGTTGCTGACTATGATGATTACATTGTTGTTTTTGAGACAGAACCTGGTAATGCATTATTCGAAGCAACAGTAAGACACTTTCCTAAGGGCCGTAATTTTTTTTTCTGTGATGGGCACTATAAGCAGATTGAATTCTTATGCCAATCAAAGCAAATGTATCACTGACAGTCAATTAAAACTGTATTGCTACTGTCCAGAATCTAAGCTTTGAGATAATATTTTACTACCTGTTGCTGTCAGAGATAAATGTGCAGCATTATGTAATGCTACTACCAACCCTTAATAAATTAAATATAATATGTAGTATCAAAAAATTACAAATATCATTGTTTGGGAACCTATTTCCCATATCTGGTTACAAAATTCTGTGTGAAAATGATACTAGTATAATTTTGTTTCCTGGTTTTAAATCCAGCATGTCTAATATTCACAGGAAGTTATTATAATTCATAAACTGTATGCATTTTTATAACAATAATTTTAAGATGAAATGGTAATGTTAAAAGGGAATTTTTCATACTATCAATCAAATTCTACTCCAGTTCTGCAGTATAATTCTGAGATGAATTTTGTTTTGACAATTTTAAGGAGAGAAATATAAAAGATAATGGCAGGTAGTTATAAAAGTGAATAGTAATATGTATTTTATGTATTTGTTTTGATTAGTTTGATATCATTTTACTGTTGTTTCAATTCTTTGGTTTCAAAGTTTGGTCCACGAGACTTATGAGTTTTTTAAAATGTAGTACAGTATGTATTTATGAAATATTGTGATGTTTTTGATCCTGTTTCAACTAATGTTTGAATGTATCCGCGGCATCAGATAAATTATTTAAATGGAAATGGGATTAACTTTTTGAGGTACATACTTTAATGATGCTTTTGAAGAATTAGACATTGGGCTCAAGATCCAAGTAAAAATAAATTTCACTTTCGACTGTTGTGAAATAACACATGTGCACTGGTGATCTCATTGCAGAGTCTTATTTTTAACATATCTACCTTGTAAAAAAAATATTATGACTTTAAGAATATATGTTTTTTTACTTTTAAATAAAATACTAACCAATTATTTATATTAAATCAGTACCCTTCTATTATTCTCAGCAACAGTGGCATTTGTTCTAAATGTTTAATGTAAAATGAGGATATATTCATAAAATTCATTATTGAATTGCTGTGGAAGTGACATCAGTTTGTAAATTTGATTTAGTAACTGATTTTTTCCTAAAAATATTTAATTTTATTGCAGTGGAGTACAAGTTCCGATGGAAACTTCCCTATACACCAATTTTATCACATTTCTTGCACCTTTTAGGGATGCAGAATCTGTGGGTGCCCAGGGACTCCACCCACGAGAGGTGAATAGTGGGTTCGGAGTACCAACGCACATAGACATCAAAACTAATCAGTAGTCGACTTTGAACGATATCTGTATTACCTACCAAAGCTACCACACACCTCATGGGAAGAGAAGACGTCCCAACGAGATCGTGCACAACTGCGCGTTAAGAAGAATATAAATACTAAACCTGTCATCATCCTTATGTTGTCAGTAGGCCTAAAATGATGAAGTGGCCGCCGACCGACATGTGAACCGTCGATTTGGTGCGCATAGCTTAATTCTTTGTAATGGAGCTTCCATGAACTACGTACATCCAACCCCTCATCCCCCTATGTAGCCCTACGTGACTTTTGCTTCTATACCCCCCTCCACCATTACCCGCGCGTATCACGTAGCATTTTCCCCTAATGATTCCAGAAGACATTTTGTACTGTTTTCTCTTTTCAGACTATTGTAAATTACATACTGAGATACTAAAGTGACGGAAATAAATATTCAACATGCTCTAACTAATTTTAACTGTGACAAATAATATGATTGGAAAGTTTCGTGGCTTGGCTAGGAGCCCCGCCCCTCCCCCCCACCGCCCCATGTAGCTTAGCGTAGATTTTCAGCCAACCCCTTCCCCCCCCCCCCCCTAGGCCGAGATACGAAGTGTATGAACGCTTCCTAAAACAGTGGATACGGAAGACGAGAGTGAAATTCTCTGTGGTTACTGTACCGAAGATGGAACAGGAAACGATGTCAGTGCTTCTGAATCAATTTAATTCATTTTTCCCTAGTAAAACGAAAAATAAGAGAATGCTCAGTCATAAAAAATATGATGTCACATCCTTGAACCAATCAGACACTCAAACTGTATTTTATGGTTCAAAAGTACAGATTAATATAAATGTTAGGATAATGTTTCGGTACTGGATCAATAGAAAAATATTAAATTACAAAATCTAGAAAGTGTACTACTAAAATAATATAAAATAATTACAAGAAAAGTAAAAAAAAATGAATTTTCATTATTTATTTAATGTAATTGTATATTACTTGTTTTACATTTAAACACTACAGTGTAATGATATAAAAATGGAGAAAAAATATCAATTTCTGATTTTCTTCAGTCGCCGCTTCCACGCCGCGAGAAAGGTCTTATAAGGCCGATAACACACTGGGCGGTTTTTCCCTTAGCAGAAACTTAACCGCTGCCGCCTACATTGAGCGGTAGAACTTCCGCTGCTATTTCAGCGGTTAGACCTCCGCTGCTATGAAGAGCTGGTAAAAGACGACATGGTCGGGCGTCAGTACCTTGCTTTTGATGACTTGAGTTTCATTTTGTGAAATTAGAATTTAATTTAGCGTTTATTACTTCGTAGTTAGGTTTTGAAATTGTTATTTTGACGGTTCAGCCACCATAGAAATAGGAAAAGGTAAAACCAAAGGAAAACAGAATATTTGAGGAACGACGACAACAAGTTTTTCAATTATTTTCGGATGTTTATTTCGACAATTGCTTGTGAAAATAAAGTACGACATTCAAAGGAGAAATACCCAGTTGATGAATGGTATTTAACGTGTGGAAACGCTGGCAATCACCTTGAAGTAAGGAGATTTCTCATGGAAGTTTTAATATTAAGAATAATACTCGGTTTTATATTTAGTAAGCACTTTTATTAAAGAAATTAAATCAACTTTTGCTTACACATCTTTTGTCTTCTTGCTGTCAACCATAGTATAATAGAGCATAGAGTATACAAACGAATGAATGCATAGATAATATATTCCTACAGAGTTGCCAATATAAATGTATAATTACCAACAGGCATCCTTACATTTATATTGCAATCTATAGGTAACACAAGTAATCCGAATCTTAAAATTAGATTAAAGAACAGGTTCATAAAACTTAATAGTTTCATATAGACAACTTACTAATATAGGCCTACTATTCTCTAATTTTTAATTTTTAAGGATTCTCTGAATTTAAGAAATTTGACACTTCCCAAAGCTTTAGTTAATACATCTGCAATATTATTTTCAGACTCCATTTTAATAACATCAATAAACTTTTCTTTGACATTTTCATGAATATAATGGTATTGGATCTCAATGTGTTTAGAGTTCTTAGTAAAATTTCCATATTTAGCTATTGCTAAAGCGCCTGAATTATCTTCATACATTTTTACTGGTTTACAAATTTTAATAAATACATCATTAATTAGGCTTCTTAGGAAATTGATTTCAGTTACTGCTTCTTACAGAGCAATATATTCTGCAAAGGTAGAAGATTTTGTCACACAGTTTTGTTTTTTAGATTTCCACAAGATAACATTTCCATACAATCTAATTACATATCCGGTAGTAGATTTTCGGTCTAACACGTCTCCTGCCCAATCAGATCAACATAGCAATCCAATATATCAGCATCGTAGTTTTTATAATATTTTAGTTTTAATGTCTTAGTCAAAAACAAATATTTCAACACCCTAAGAGCATACTTAAAATGTGTCTCATTACAACAGTTTTGAAAACGACTTAAATAGTTTACAGAGAATGATATACCTGGTCTAGTACCATAACTAACATACAACAATGCTCCTATTAAATTTCTATACTTGATGTCTTCATTTAATTCACATTTTTCTAATTTCAAATTTATTTCCATAGGTGTTTTGTATAATTTAGCATTTTCAATATTATAGCGTTTTGCTAAAGATTCAATGTAACGTTCCTGACTCTTAAAATGTTATTTTGTTCATAGTTATACTCAATGTCTATACCAATGTAATTTTTTACTCTACCTAAATTTTTCATTTTGAATTTATCTGAAAGCTTGTTTTTAATATTGTTAATAACATTTTGGTCTCTGCAGCAAATCAACAAATCATCAACAAATAACAAGATATAAACAGTTACATCTTCTTCTTTTTTGAAATATAAACAGTAGGCTAATCATATTTGCATCGTTCAAACTCTACTTCAGTCAAAAAAATGTTGAAACATTCATACCATGCGCGTGGGCTCTCTTTTAGGCCATACAAAGATTTGTTTAGCTTATAAACTTTATCAGAGCCATCTTCATAACCTGTTGGCTGCTTTACATAAACTTCTGACAAAACTTTACTATTTAGAAATGCAGTCTCTACATCCATTTGATGGATTTCCATAGAATTTTGACAACAATATGACAATAAAAGCTTTAAGGTTGGCATTTTTGCTACAGGAGAATAAGTATCATCTACACCAGTGTTTCCCAACCTTTTTTGGGTCATGTCCCACTTTTAATATTTTTTTGCCCCCCATACATAATTTTTAATTAAAAAAATATTTTGCTAACATCAAACGAAACTATACCTAATAATTATTTACAGCACTGTTTTAAGAATTTGCTTTTTTGTTATATTTTGTATCTATATCTAGCATTGCATTTAAATAAACCGAAGTGAAAGCGGTAAAGTTGTATCAAGTCAATTTCTAAATTGCCCCCTTAAAGAAACCAAATTGCCCCCTGTGGGGAGTGGGCCCCACGTTGGGAAACACTGATCTACACAGTCAGTTTGTTGAAAACCTCTAACTACTAATCGGGCTTTATACTCACTTTCACTCTTCTTTTTGTATACCCATTTCACATCAATCACCTTTTTGTCCTTGGTTGGCTTGTCAACGAGTGTCCATGTATTGTTTTTCACTAGGCTGTTCATCTCATGGTCCATGGCTGCCTTCCATTCATTTGCGTCATCGCAGTTCACCGCCTCCTGAAAGTTCTCTGGTGTCATAGCATCACAGTAGTTTACACTGATACAATAATAGCCAAACTCATCAGCAAATCGCGTTGGAGGTTTAACTTGTCTTTTTGATTTCTTTCTGTCCATGTCTTCATCAATTTCTACATCATTGTTACTGTTTGGTGTATCTGTATCATTTCCTCCCACACATTCTGGATTATCCTTTTCAATTTCTTTTTCCTCTTCCAAATTTTCCTTTTTAATTCCTTTTCCTTCTTCCAAATGTTCATCTCTCTCATCTTGAAATCCACACAATGTCACGTCTTCTTCTACAATATCACACTGTCTGGCTACTATTACTTTGTTGTTAATTAATACTCTATATCCAGTGTCTGTATAGCCAAGTAAAATTCCAGTTTCTGCTTTCTTGTCCCATTTAGATTTTCTTCTCTCTTCTGGTATTCGTACAAAGACTCTACTGCCATACATTTTCAGATACTTCATTGTAGGCTTCCTTTTGAAAAATATTTCATACGGACTTTTCTTTTCAATAGTATTGGTCAAGGTTCTATTTTTGAGGTAGGCAGCTATTTTAATTATTTCTGGCCAATATTT
>JARYHS010013630.1:41729464-41748445 GCA_031002005.1 Vandiemenella viatica
CATTCAATTTAATTGTGTTCTATAGTCCATAAGCTTGATATTAAGTAATTAATTTTATTCGTTTTGTTTTCAACTTGTAATGTTATGTCCTAGACTCGAGAAAAAAAAAAAAAAATCAGAACGAAATTTTTCGGAATTTGAACCCTAAAGGTAAAAGTAATGATTGTGAATGTAGGGCGTATGAGACATTTCAGAGCCAAGCCGCTATTTAGGAGTAGCACATATCACACAGATATTAATAAACTGCTTAACTGGTGTCGACTTTTGTTACGTTACTATTACACTAAACAAATAAACAATTGAGGCGGTTTCTTTTTTCATACTAATGCAAACCCCCAACCTTACTATTTACTCATTGTATTCGCGAAATTTTGGGCTTGGGTCATCTAGTGATATTTAATTTTAATAATATAATTCAAAAGGACATTTCATACTTGAATTATAACCAACAAATTTACAATCATACCCCATCTTTGTCTAAAATATCAAAGGAATCTTTGGAATTCTTTTTGTTTAATGTCTCGTACCAAAAAAAATCAATAGGTTACTCGACACTAAAGAAAACTATCAAACTTTAATTGAAATTACAGAGTAAGTTGTAAGAATAGTTAAAATCAACTTTATTTGTTTGATAAGAGTTAAAAACTTATTATTTTTTAGCAAAATAAAAATGTGAAGAAATAATGTGACGTGAAAGACCAATCTCTCTTCTCACCAAGCACCACGTTTGCTCCATGTGTTAAGCGTCTGTAATTCCAAACGTTCACCATTTTCCTCAAAGTATACTAAAAACCGAATGTGTAGTTTTGTGCTGAAATGTGCACATATTGTCATATAATTAGAAAAAATCATATACGAAGGAAGAATTTCTCGGCGTTGTATTTGAATGTTAGGATTTAGAGAACTGATTTCTGAAATTTAAAAAGCTTTGAAAGACTTTTAACTATAAGCTAAATATTGTTTTTTAGGACTAATATTATCAAAGACAATATTGCTTAGCTGTTGTGCACATAGGCAGACAATGAACTAGCAGCATGCATTCGTCGTAATAATATGCGAATATTCAACTGAGATGATATACTAACTGTAATGATATAGCTAAACCTATCAAAATGTAAGTGTATTTGTATTAGCCATAGGCTATCTGAAAATAATGAATAAATAGAGCGGCCTGGTGACTCATTGCCTTAAGGAGTCTGACTGGAGATTGAAAGGTCCTCAGTTTGGTTTCCTGTCTCGACGAGGATTTTCATAAGCCATTAACGCGACTTTCACCTCTGGCACAGTTTGCTGTGTAATGTGAAGTTCGCCAGAACGCTTCCGTTTTTTCGGATTCTACGTTAAACTGTTTGCCACCTCTAAGGCTAACAATCCTAGTTTTAATAGGGATATGTAAACACGCCAAACGATGGATTAGCGTGGTTCTAGTAGCCCCAAATTAACATTCAAATAAATAAAAAATTCGTAGACATTGTTAACGGCGTATGGCGCACACTTAAGGTGACGTTGCGAAAATTACGGACATATTTCGGAAAGAATTAATAATGTGTTAGATTAGTCATGTACTTGTATTCATTTTAATCATGTATCAAATCATGCAGATAAAGTATGACAAATTTCTAGAGGGTTTAAAGACGTTGTGTCAATGGGAGCACAAGATATTCAACTTCGATAGTGATAATTCGTTTATCACATTAAAAAAAAAAAAAAAAAAAAAAAAAAAACCCAACAACTGCTTTGTTTACAGCGGTACAAACACGTTACGTCACATGAGGCAAGATGACAGTTACGAGCGTTTTGGCGCAAATACAAAAATCAGCATATAAAAATGCAAAAATTTACGTTTTTTTATTTATTTTTTATCCCCCCCCCCCCAAGAAATAATATATTTTTGAAGTGAAAACTTCTTCTGTTTGGACGGGGATAAATCTGTGAGTTTGCAACTTCCCGTCAGCGACATGCTACCATTGCTTGAATATGGTAGTGTAGTAAGGGACCCACATTTTGCGTATTAGATACAGGAGTTGGAGAGGATGCAAAGAAGGGCTGCTAGATTTGTTTCTGAAAATTAACGCAGAATACAATCAGTAACAGATATGATAAAAGAGCTGGAATGGGATTCATTGGAAGACAGGATGAGGGTGAAGAGGGTCATGGACAGATATTGGTGTAAGAATTAAAAGTAATGCATGGAAGGGAAAAGATGAACATAGCGTGGTGAGTGAACGGTTAACGTTCTGGCCTCGCATTCGGGAGGACGCAGGTTCGAATCCCCCGTCCGGGCATCCAGATTTTGGTTTTCCATGGTTTCCCCAAATCACTCCAGGCGAATGCCGGGATGCTTCCTTCGGGAGCCCATGGCCGAATTCCTTCCCGTTCCTTGTCCCCAGTCCCCTCCCGCCTCTGATTAGAATAAGTTACTAGGAGAAATGATGAATAATTTACCAAAAACATTGAAAGAATTTAAAGGTAAAATGTGCAGAGAGGAAATTTAGGTGGGTGCAGGAAAGGGATAAGATGGGTGTGTAGAGAATTTGTCACCAGGGCGTGCGCTCCATCCACATTTAATTAAATATTATTATTATTATGGACGCATTATGGATGGAGGAAACCTTATGAGTTCATATCGCCAACATGCTAATGTTAACAGTTTATCTGTAGCTATAAGTATGACATGTTGCACTTGGACAGCCATGAAAGTATAGTTAAAACTCGTATCTAATATATATAAAAATATGGTTTTGTTTGTTTGTTTTTTGCTTCTTTTTTTTAATGTTCTTCGCATAAACACACAGTTCTTATCCGATTTTGATGGATCTTTGCATACGTATACTTTAAAACAAAAAGAAAAATACTGTTTATGTTCGATTTACAAAATCTAAACCCTCTTCTCCTTTCCTCCTTCACTTAATTTTTGTGTATGTTGTTCATACAAACCCACAGTTTTTATACGATTTTTATAGTACTTAGCTCACATTTACTGCAAAACAACGCGGTCTGGAACTCAGCGGTTAAGGTGCTTTCTTCTGAAAGTTTCTCTCTCCGGTCGTGGGTTCAAATCCCGTGTTGAGCAGGAACTTTTCGGAGTTGTACTTGATTACGTGAGCTACGCATGGACGTTTCGTGGTTCTGATTCCGAATTAAACTGTAGTCCCCTGAGGAAAGGAATTTGCTTTCCTCTCTTTGACACAATATCTTGGAACTGTTCATTTACTACGATAAGATTGGACCAACTTTCGGGTTGTGGATTAAGTTAGATTTTTAGTTTTTGAACTGAAAACTTCTTTAGGCGCTTTGGGCGCATCACTGACATGCTAATCTTATATATATATAAAAATAGACGTGTTTTTTCCTATATTTCACTTTTCAGCCACCACTACCTAGCACAGATCACTGATGTTTGTGGGTGCAAGTAGCATTGAGTTTCCTGTCGTGCACAACGTTGGCCGAGTGCCGATAGCTGTGGGGATGTGGGAGATATAATGATTAAAGTTGGTCAGTGCAGGGCGTTTTCATATTTCGACCAAAAATTCGTATCTCCGTATACTTCTCTTTCCTGCCACAACTACATAACATAGACCTTTGGTGTTTGTGTGTGGTAGTAGAATCGTCTTACCTGTCATGCACTATGGTTGTTAGATATCGGCAGCTATGGGGCTATGGGAGATATGGGGGTTGAAAGTGGTCGACCTGTGGCAATTTCATACTTCTGCCAAAGACAAAAGTGTCATGGTGTATCACTTTTCAGCGAAAACTATAGATCACAGATAACTGGCGTTTGTGTGTAGTAGTAGCACAGAGTCACCTTTCGATCACAACAGCGGCCGAATTTCAGAAACTGTGGTACTGTGGTAGATATTGTGGTTGTTAGTGGCCGACCAAGGATATTTTCGTATTTCGACTGTCTCCGCATATGTCACTTTTCTGCTACAACCACATAGCAAGGAGCATTGTTGTTTGTGTTTGGTAGTAGAATCGTATCTCATGTAGTGCACTATGGTTGTTAGATGTCGGTAGCTATAGGGGTGTGGGAGAAATGGGGGTTGAAAGTGATCGACCCGTGGCAATATCATACTTCTGCCAAAGACAAATTGTCATGGTGTATCACTTTTCAGCGAAAACTATAGATCATAGATAACTGGCGTTTGTGTGTAGTAGTAGCACAGTGTCACCTTTCGATCACAACAGCGGCCGAATTTCAGAAACTGTGGTACTGTGGTAGATATTGTGGTTGTTAGTGGCCGACCAAGGATATTTTCGTATTTCGACTGTCTCCGCATATGTCACTTTTCTGCCACAACTACATAGCATAGAGCATTGGTGTTTGTGTTTGGTAGTAGATTCGTATCTCATGTAGTGCACTATGGTTGTTAGATGTCGGTAGCTATGGGGGTGTGGGAGAAATGGGGGTTGAGAGTGGTCGACCTGTGGCAATTTCATACTTCTGCCAAAGACAAAAGTGTCATAGTGTATCACTTTTCAGTGAAAACTATAGATCACAGATAACTGGCGTTTGTGTGTAGTAGTAGCACAGAGTCACCTTTCGATCACAACAGCGGCCGAATTTCAGAAACTGTGGTACTATGGTAGATATGGTGGTTGTAAGTGGCCGACCAAGGATATTTTCGTATTTCGACTGTCTCCGCATATGTCACTTTTCTGCTACAACCACATAGCAAGGAGCATTGGTGTTTGTGTTTGGTAGTAGAATCGTATCTCATGTAGTGCACTATGGTTGTTAGATGTCGGTAGCTATGGTGATGTGGGAGAAATGGGGGTTGAAAGTGGTCGACCTGTGGCAATTTCATACTTCTGCCAAAGACAAAAGTGTCATGGTGTATCACTTTTCAGCTAAAACTATAGATCACAGATAACTGGCGTTTGTGTGTAGTAGTAGCACAGAGTCACCTTTCGATCACAACAGCGGCCGAATTTCAGAAACTGTGGTACTGTGGTAGATATGGTGGTTGTAAGTGGCCGACCAAGGATATTTTCGTATTTCGACTGTCTCCGCATATGTCACTTTTCTGTCACAACTACATAGCATAGAACATTGGTGTTTGTGTTTGGTAGTAGAATCGTATCTCATGTAGTGCACTATGGTTGTAAGATGTCGGTAGCTATGGTAATGTGGGAGAAATGGGGGTTGAAAGTGGTCGACCTGTGACAATTTCATACTTCTGCCAAAGACAAAAGTGTCATGGTGTATCACTTTTCAGCTAAAACTATAGAAAACAGATAACTGGCGTTTGTGTGTAGTAGTAGCACAGAGTCACCTTTCGATCACAACAGCGGCCGAATTTCTGAAACTGTGGTACTGTGGTAGATATTGTGGTTGTTAGTGGCCGACCAAGGATATTTTCGTATTTCGACTGTCTCCGCATATGTCACTTTTCTGCTACAACCACATAGCAAGGAGCATTGGTGTTTGTGTTTGGTCGTAGAATCGTATCTCATGTAGTGCATTATGGTTGTTAGATGTCGGTAGCTATGGTGATGTGGGAGAAATGGGGGTTGAAAGTGGTCGACCTGTGGCAATTTCATACTTCTGCCAAAGACGCATGTGTCATGGTGTATCACTTTTCAGCGAAAACTATAGATCACAGATAACTGGCGTTTGTGTGTAGTAGTAGCACAGAGTCACCTTTCGATCACAACAGCGGCCGAATTTCAGAAACTGTGGTACTGTGGTAGATATTGTGGTTGTTAGTGGCCGACCAAGGATATTTTCGTATTTCGAATGTCTCCGCATATGTCACTTTTCTGCTACAACCACATAGCAAGGAGCATTGTTGTTTGTGTTTGGTAGTAGAATCGTATCTCATGTAGTGCATTATGGTTGTTAGATGTCGGTAGCTATGGTGATGTGGGAGAAATGGGGGTTGAAAGTGGTCGACCTGTGGCAATTTCATACTTCTGCCAAAGACAAAAGTGTCATGGTGTATCACTTTTCAGCGAAAACTATAGATCACAGATAACTGGCGTTTGTGTGTAGTAGTAGCACAGAGTCACCTTTCGATCATAACAGCGGCCGAATTTCAGAAACTGTGGTACTGTGGTAGATATTGTGGTTGTTAGTGGCCGACCAAGGATATTTTCGTATTTCGACTGTCTCCGCATATGTCACTTTTCTGCTACAACCCCATAGCAAGGAGCATTGTTGTTTGTGTTTGGTAGTAGAATCGTATCTCATGTAGTGCACTATGGTTGTTAGATGTCGGTAGCTATAGGGGTGTGGGAGAAATGGGGGTTGAAAGTGATCGACCCGTGGCAATATCATACTTCTGCCAAAGACAAATTGTCATGGTGTATCACTTTTCAGCGAAAACTATAGATCATAGATAACTGGCGTTTGTGTGTAGTAGTAGCACAGTGTCACCTTTCGATCACAACAGCGGCCGAATTTCAGAAACTGTGGTACTGTGGTAGATATTGTGATTGTTAGTGGCCGACCAAGGATATTTTCGTATTTCGACTGTCTCCGCATATGTCACTTTTCTGCCACAACTACATAGCATAGAGCATTGGTGTTTGTGTTTGGTAGTAGATTCGTATCTCATGTAGTGCACTATGGTTGTTAGATGTCGGTAGCTATGGGGGTGTGGGAGAAATGGGGGTTGAGAGTGGTCGACCTGTGGCAATTTCATACTTCTGCCAAAGACAAAAGTGTCATAGTGTATCACTTTTCAGTGAAAACTATAGATCACAGATAACTGGCGTTTGTGTGTAGTAGTAGCACAGAGTCACCTTTCGATCACAACAGCGGCCGAATTTCAGAAACTGTGGTACTATGGTAGATATGGTGGTTGTAAGTGGCCGACCAAGGATATTTTCGTATTTCGACTGTCTCCGCATATGTCACTTTTCTGTCACAACCACATAGCATAGAGCATTGGTGTTTGTGTTTGGTAGTAGAATCGTATCTCATGTAGTGTACTATGGTTGTTAGATGTCTGTAGCTATGGGGGTGTGGAAGATATGGGGGATGAAAATGGTCGACCTGCGGTAATTTCATATTTCTGCCAAAGACGCATGTGTCACGGTGTATCACTTTTAAGTGAAAACTATCAATCGCAGATCACTGGCGTTTGTGTGTGGTAGTAACACAGAGTCTCCCATCGATCACAACGTTGGCCGAAATTCGGTAACTGTGGGAGTATGTGAGATATGGTGTTTGAAATTGTTCGATCATGAATATTTTCGTATTTTATCCAAAGACTTGTGTGTATCCGTAAATTTTACTTTGCTGCCGGAACTACATAGCGCAGAAGACTGGTATTTGTGTGTGGTAATAGTATCGAGTTTCCCATCGTGCACTATGGTGGTTAGATGTCTATAGCTGTCAATATGAATTCTTTACAATCACGAACGAAGTCGTGGGTACCAGCTAGTGTTACAATATATCTGTTGTGATGTGGTGACTCAATGGTTAAGTTGTCTGAGTAGGGAATGAAAGGTCCCCAGTACAAATCTCTGTCTCCGTGGGAATTTTCATAGGCCATTAACCCGACCTTCACCTCTGGCACAGCTTGCTGTGTAATGTAAAGTACGCCAGAACGCTTCCGTGGTTCGGACTCTAAGTTAAACTGTAGGTCCCCTGTACCTGGTAGCATTAACGGGTTAGGTTAAGGCGACTAAGACAGGGGCGGAACGCGCAGCCGATAGAAACCCTGTCACCTGGTAATTACGTGCACACGGAATTATTATTATTTAGTATATATGTAGCTGTAAGTATTACGAGTTGCGCGTATGATATTCATAGTTTAAGTTTTCACTTTTGTCCCTAGTGATTGCCAATTGTTTTTTTTTTTTGTTATAATAGATGCATATTGACTACTTTCCCAAAATCAGCTAAAATACCCTGTTCTCGATGGCTTATTTTAATTTATGTTTTTTTTTATATTTTAATTATTCTTCAATCTTTTTATTTTTTAGGTTGCAGACAACACATTTCCTAACATTATGGCTATTCTAACTGGACTCAGTTTGAAGCAGATTAAAAAAGTATGCTGGAAAACGCAGTATACAGTATATGATAATTGCCCATTTATTTGGAAGGATTACCAGCGCCAAGGATATATAACAGCTTATGCTGAAGATGAACCTCCATTGGCTACATTCAATTCTCATAAGGCCGGTTTCAGGTTCCAGCCAACAGATTATTACATTCGACCCTTCATGTTTGCTGCAATGGATAACCTTCAAACAAAGAAAAGAAATGACTGTAATATATGTGTAGGCCCACTTCCAACTGCTGAGTATATGTTTCGCTACACTATTGATTTTGCAACAACTTTTAAGAATGCCTTGTATTTTGCCCTCATATGGTTAAATAACTTCAGCCATAACAATCATGTTACTCCTGCTGCAAGGATGATAGGACAATGCAAATGTTTAAGGAGTTAATTGAGACAAGTGTTCTAAACAACACAGTGGCTGTGTTCTTCAGTGATCATGGTGTTCGTGTTGGTGAACTGAGAGAAACTGTGGTTGGATGGCTTGAAGAAAGGCTTCCATTCATTTACATATGGGTTCCTGAGTGGTTTCGAAAGAAGTACCCAGATTCATTCGTCAATTTGTCTTCGAACAAAAACAGACTGACCTCTCCATATGATCTACATGCAACTCTGAGAGACATACTAAAGAGATCTAAATCAAATACTGCTTTAGTAAAAACTGTAAATTTGGCATGTCCTCTGTGTAAAAGTTTGTTCAGTGAAATACCATATGATAGAAAGTGTGATGATGCAGGTATAACACCACACTGGTGTACATGCAGCGAATACAAACCATTGTTACAAAATAATTCTATATTACTTAAATGTGCTCAACATGCTGTTTTTGAAATAGGATTAAAATTGAAAACAGTTAATTCTGAGAGTAAAATACTTTGTTCTGAACTTAGATTAAAACGTATTGTTGAAGGCAGAAGTAAAAGTAAAGATTCCAGCTCTACACAGGTTGCTGACTATGATGATTACATAGTTGTTTTTGAGACAGAACCTGGTAATGCATTATTAGAAGCAACAGTAAGACACTTTCCTAAGGGCCGTAATTTTTTTTCTGTGATGGGCACTATAAGCAGATTGAATTCTTATGCCAATCAAAGCAAATGTATCACTGACAGTCAATTAAAACTGTATTGCTACTGTCCAGAATCTAAGCTTTGAGATAATATTTTACTACCTGTTGCTGTCAGAGATAAATGTGCAGCATTATGTAATGCTACTACCAACCCTTAATAAATTAAATATAATATGTAGTATCAAAAATATTACAAATATCACTGTTTGGGAATCTATTTCCCATATCTGGTTACAAAATTCTGTGTGAAAATGATACTAGTATAATTTTGTTTCCTGGTTTTAAATCCAGCATGTCTAATATTCACAGGAAGTTATTATAATTCATAAACTGTATGCATTTTTATAACAATAATTTTAAGATGAAATGGTAATGTTAAAAGGGAATTTTTCATACTATCAATCAAATTCTACTCCAGTTCTGCAGTATAATTCTGAGATGAATTTTGTTTTGACAATTTTAAGGAGAGAAATATAAAAGATAATGGCATGTAGTTATAAAAGCGAATAGTAATATGTATTTTATGTATTTGTTTTTATTAGTTTGATATCATTTTACTGTTGTTTCAATTCTTTGGTTTCAAAGTTTGGTACACGAGACTTATGAGTTTTTTAAAATGTAGTACAGTATGTATTTACGAAATATTGTGATGTTTTTGATCCTGTTTCAACTAATGTTTGAATGTATCCGCGGCATCAGATAAATTATTTAAATGGAAATGGGATTAAATTTTTGAGGTACATACTTTAATGATGCTTTTGAAGAATTAGACTTTGGGCTCAAGATCCAAGTAAAAATAAATTTCACTTTCGACTGTTGTGAAATAACACATGTGCACTGGTGATCTCATTGCAGAGTCTTATTTTTAACATATCTACCTTGTAAAAAAAAATATTATGACTTTAAGAATATATGTTTTTTTTTTACTTTTAAATAAAATACTAACCAATTATTTATATTAAATCAGTGCCCTTCTATTATTCTCAGCAACAGTGGCATTTGTTCTAAATGTTTAATGTAAAATGAGGATATATTCGTAAAATTCATTATTGAATTGCTGTGGAAGTGACATCAGTTTGTAAATTTGATTTAGTAACTGATTTTTTTCCTAAAAAATATTTAATTTTATTGCAGTGGAGTACAAGTTCCGATGGAAACTTCCCTACACACCAATTTTATCACATTTCTTGCACCTTTTAGGGATGCAGAATCTGTGGGTGCCCAGGGACTCCACCCACGAGAGGTGAATAGTGGGTTCGGAGTACCAACGCACATAGACATCAAAACTAATCAGTAGTCGACTTTGAACGATATCTGTATTACCTACCAAAGCTACCACACACCTCATGGGAAGAGAAGACGTCCCAACGAGATCGTGCACAACTGCGCGTTAAGAAGAATATAAATACTAAACCTGTCATCATCCTTATGTTGCCAGTAGGCCTAAAATGATGAAGTGGCCGCCGACCGACATGTGAACCGTCGATTTGGTGCGCATAGCTTAATTCTTTGTAATGGAGCTTCCATGAACTACGTAGGCCTACCTCCAACCCCTCATCCCCCTATGTAGCCCTACGTGACTTTTGCTTCTATACCCCCCTCCCCCATTACCCGCGCGTATCACGTAGCATTTTCCCCTAATGATTCCAGAAGACATTTTGTACTGTTTTCTCTTGTCAGACTATTGTAAATTACATACTGAGATACTACAGTGACGGAAATAAATATTCAACATGCTCTAACTAATTTTAACTGTGACAAATAATATGATGGGAAAGTTTCGTGGCTTGGCTAGGAGCCCCGCCCCTCCCCCCCACCGCCCCATGTAGCTTAGCGTAGATTTCCAGCCAACCCCTCCCCCCCCCCCCCCCAGGCCGAGATACGAAGTGTATGGACGCTTCCTAAAACAGTGGATACGGAAGACGAGAGTGAAATTCTTCTGTGGTTACTGTACCGAAGATTGAACAGGAAACGATGTCAGTGCTTCTACATCTACATCTACATCTACATATATACACTGCAATTCACAAAATTGTGGGTGGCAGAGGGTGCTCAGCACCAAAGCTAATCTCTTTGCTGTGCATTCCAATCCCTAATGGTACGAGGGAAAAAAGAATTCATATAAGAATCAGTCCGGCACCTTATTTCTCTAATTTTATCTTTCCTGTCCTTCCGACTCAAATAGGTTGGTGGAAGAAGTATTTCACTACACTCATGAGTGAAAGTTGGAGTACGCATGTTTTCCAATAAGTTTAAACGAAACGTGTGTCGTCTATCTACCAGAGACTCCCAACCTAATCTACTAATCAGTTCTGTGACGCTTTCATAAGGACTGTAGCAAGCGGTCACGAATCGAGCGGCTCTTCTCTGTACTTTCTCTATACTTTCGATCAATCCCTTACGAAACGGGTCCCAAATGGCACAACAATAATCCAAATGTGGACGCACAAGAGATTTGTACGCTATCTCCTTTGTTTGTTCATTACAATTTTTCAAGATTCTACCTATGAATCGCAGCCTAGAATTTGCTCTACCTACTAAAGAATTAATGTGTATGTCCCATTTCATGTTCCTTTGTACTGTTACTCCCAAATATTTAATAGAATCGACCATATCAATAACTGAACTGTTTACCTCGTATTTCTGAACAATTGGATTCTTTTTGTTAGTTATGCTCATTGTCTTGCACTTTTTACAGTTTAGAGTAAGTTGCCACTCAGCGCACCAAGCCAAAATAACATCCAGATCGCGCTGAATTTCTAAGCAATCGGCCAAAGTTCTTACTTCCCTATAAATAACCGCATCATCAGCAAACAATCTAAAAAGGCTTTTCACTTCTCCGAGATCGTTTATAAAAATTAAGAAAAGAAGTGGTCCTATTACACTTCCTTGAGGTACACCCGATGTAACATCTAGATTAGAAGAACTTTCTCCTTCAACGACAACATACTGCGACCGACCAGTTAGAAAATCCTTTATCCATTCACAAAGCTGATCCGATATACCGTACGCTCGAAGCTTCGCTAAAAGGCGGTTGTGTGGCACAGAGTCAAAGGCTTTCTGGAAATCTAAAAAAATTGCATCTACTTGTGAACCTGTATCGATAACTTTCATTACGTCGTGTGTAAATAGGGCCAGCTGTGTTTCACATGATCTTTTCTTCCGAAATCCATGTTGATTTGTTGTAAGCAAATTATTATAATCTAGAAAATTCATAATGTTCGAGCATATAATATGCTCCATAACTCTACTACAGACAGATGTTATAGATATTGGACGATAGTTCCCAGGATCACTTCGATCACCTTTTTTGAAAATCGGAGTTACTTGCGCGATTTTCCAGTCTGAAGGTACTTTTCGCTCTTCTAATGATTTACTGAATATATCAGACAGAAATGGCCCCATTTCTGCAGCATACTCTGAAAATACTCTTACTGGAATTCCATCCGGGCCCGGTGCTTTCCCCCACTTCAGGAGCTCTAATTGCTTAACGATACCTGCTGTATCTATTCGTAATGATTCCATCACCAACTCGCCACGGCGTGGGAAAACGGGAATACTATCCTTATGTTCATTTGTAAATGAATTTTTGAATACAGTATTTAGTACGTTAGCTTTATCGCGGCTTTCATTAACCTCGGAACCTTCACGAATTAGTGCTGGAATATTGCTGTTGGTACAATTAACTTTTCGTACATACGACCAAAATTTCTTTGGGTTTTCTGTGAGACTCTTAGAGAGAGAGTTTGAGTGAAAATCGTTGAAGGCCTCGCGCATTACATTCTTAATACGTCCTCTTAAATCTGAATCAATTTAATTCATTTTTCCCTAGTAAAACGAAAAATAAGAGAATGCTCAGTCATAAAAAATATGATGTCACATCCTTGAACCAATCAGACCCTCAAACTGTATTTTATGGTTCAAAAGTACAGATTAATATAAATGTTAGGATAATGTTTCGGTACTGGATCAATAGAAAAATATTAAATTACAAAATCTAGAAAGTGTACTACTAAAATAATATAAAATAATTACAAGAAAAGTAAAAAAAAAATGAATTTTCAATATTTATTTAATGTAATTGTATATTACTTGTTTTACATTTGAACACTAAAGTGTAATGATACAAAAATGGGGAAAAAATATCCATTTCTGATTTTCTTCAGTCGCTGCTTCCACGCCGCGAGAAAGGTCTTATAAGGCCGATAACACACTGGGCGGTTTTTCCCGTAACGGAAACCTAACCGCTGCCGCCTATAGAATTTGAGGTGTTTACACATTCAGCGGTAGAACGTCCGCTGCTATTTCAGCGGTTAGACCTCCGCTGCTATGAAGAGCTGGTAAAAGACGACATGGTCGGGCGTCAGTACCTTGCTTTTGATGACTTGAGTTTCATTTTGTGAAATTAGAATTTAATTTAGCGTTTATTACTTCGTAGTTAGGTTTTGAAATTGTTATTTTGACGGTTCAGCCACCATAGAAATAGGAAAAGGTAAAACCAAAGGAAAACAGAATATTTGAGGAACGACGACAACAAGTTTTTCAATTATTTTCGGATGTTTATTTCGACAATTGCTTGTGAAACTAAAGTACGGCATTCAAAGGAGAAATACCCAGTTGATGAATGGTATTTAACGTGTGGAAACGCTGGCAATCACCTTGAAGTAAGGAGATTTCTCATGGAACTACTATAGATAAACATTTAATTTTATATAATTCCAATGCCCTATATCTGTTTTATGTTAATTAGGGTGAAACTCCTTTAGGTGAATACGAATAGGTGAACAAGAAAAGTTGGAAAAATACACTATGCCATATAATGGCTAATACTTACATTTATTTGTAACTAATACATATACTTCACTGTGTAATCGACTCATCACTGTTGAGTTTACTCTACATTGCTTTTATTCTTACAAGCACAATCGACTAGTTAAACATTTTTGCTTAAGTTGTAATATGTTTAGTGTTTTAAAAATTATTACTTTATAAAGAAAAATCGAAAGTAAATGACGAAGATGATGCCGAATTTACTAAACAGTAAAACACCTAATATGTGATTACATTAAACACATAATTAAAATTCGAATTTAATTTTTACTTTTCTTGTAATTATTTTCTGATTTCATATTCTTTTAATAATACACTTTTTAATCTTTCAAATTTAATATTTTTCTATTGATCCAGCTCCGAAACTTTATCTTAATCTTTACTTTTGAACCGTTAAATACAGTTTGAGTGTCTTATTGTTTCCAAGAAATGTGCCAATCATATTTTTTATGACTATCGTACTCATATGTTTGTTTTTGATAGGAAAAAATGTATCCAGAAGCACTGATATCTGCTGTTTTTCTTGTGCTGTTCCATCTTCGGTACAGTAACCTTAGACGCATTTCCCTCTCGTCTTTAATATCAACAATTTTACAAAGACTTGAGTTATGCGTGCCAAATTGACGGTTCACGTGTAGGTCGAGGCTAGGGTTGCCAACTGTACTATAATATACAGTGTTGTACTGTATTTCGGGTCTGCGTACTCCGTACTATATACTGTTGGGAAAATGTATAGTACGCGAAGATATTATATGTATTTCAGGAAGGTGGATCAAACTTTTTTGTTTGAAACACAAACTAATGACAAACAAATCCCTACTTTGTCAAATCTGTGAATGCATATTACTGTATGTTTACCTTCTGGGTAATGGGATGTACGATTGTACGTGTATCCGAATGCGTCTTTGTCTTGCTGCATTCCGAACTGCTATGTTAAAGTCGAAATTTACAACATCAAACAAATGATTGCTCGTACATCTATCTTTGTTTCATTTCTGTTTTGTTAGTTATTTTCGCTTAGACGTTGTTCTTCCTTTTGATATTAAATTAAATTTGTTAAGGAAAATGGTAGCAAAGACGAAAGTGCGTCAATTTCAGCTGAACTGGAAGTCACTGAGCGATTGTTTTATTAGTTTAGGAGAGGATTGTCCTACACATGTTCAAAATATTTATATTTAATGTTCACAAAACTGTTAAAAAACTTGATGGTAATAACATCATAGTCTTAGAAGTGTATAATATTATTTCAACTTTATAATCAGCGCTAGAACGACGTGAAAAGAGTGTTTCTTTGGTTAAAAAGAGTGATGATATTAAATAGAATTTTCTAATATTTGTTGATAAATTTCTGGCATATCTTCATAAATGATTTTTATTAAAGCAATTGGTTATGCAAAATACAAAAATTAAGTTTGAAACATGAGGTTTCATTTGATGACTGTGAAACAATATTGGAAGTTGTAAATTTACAAGAAAAAATGGGTATCAAAATCGACTAACTGTACTCTGAAATATCAATAATAAAGCAAATCTAGGTAGAAGTAAGAGATTGTAGTGAGTTTACCGACAGAACTACAGACAAAACATGGCAGCATATTTTAAAATTTATTTAAGATTATTTCAGTCCTGCCTTCTATTCAGCCACTTCGCCATTCACAGCAAAGATATTTTCAATTATGAATCTGAAATGGAGAGAAGAGAGAAGCAGAGCAAGTATCTCATTAATAAAACAATGAGCTTTAGATCTACATTCATTTAAAAATTGAATGCAATAAAGAATATGACACTTCTACTGTAGACAAAAAATTGTTAAAAGGTGCAGGAAATGAAAAAATAATGTTTTTATAAAAATAAATAACTAAAAAACGTAACTTTTTTCTCCTTTTCTTAGTCTTTCCGTAAAATACTATATTTTTCGAAGTATACTATATTTTTATAGCTTATTCTAAAAAGTACTTAATCAGCCGAAAAAATTATGGTAACCCTAGTCGAGGAGGCAGCGATCGCCGCGCGGCCGCCGATCAGAAAGACACTTCATATGTACCTCGACCGCCGCGCGGCGGGATGGCGCTTCGTCTGTTTTAGGCCTCCTCCTCTCAGCCACCATTCGATAAGTTCTCAAAATTTCGTGACTAAAACTGTTATTCATGCCAAAAAAAAAATATCCTGTCCTCTTGTCAAATTCCATCAATACCGGTATAACCATTTAGTCGTCAAAACGTAACAAAAAGACAGAGAATTACTTCTGCATTTATAGTATTATTAGTGCGGATCAAACACACTGACTGCGAGAGTAACAACCCCTGAGGGATCAACATAACGTAAAAAGTGTACACCTACAGCATTACTAGCCTACCTACGATTTGCCTCGCATTGAACCCCTAAGTTTTTTATATATACAGTTTGAAATGCAATCCGAACAACCGACGGCCCAAGCGTGACTCATACGATCAAAAATAATTTTTAAAATTCTTTGCTTCCACTGGGATTTGAACCGGAGACCAAGCTCCAAACATCAGTAAGCAAGCACTTTAACCACTGAGATACCAGACCTCTATGTGCACAGGTAGTACACAGACATCCTGCGTGTCTGTCTATCGCCGTTCAGTAATTTTACAAAAGTATATAACAACTTGTGCATATTACTAACAGCAAAGGCAAGATTCATACTTCAACTCAAGTTTTCACATTCTTCCTCTAGGCCTCACAGAATAATCCCTGCTCTCTCTGCTTCTACTCTCGAAGTCAGCTTCGTTTCCTTCCAAAATCCTCATGGCTTCATTGTCCGCCAATCCCCCCTTTCTCGATCGGCTCCAACATGTCAACAAAATGTTAACAACAAATAGTAACATTACTAACAAATTCTGCCGTTGGAGGACACGCACTTACCTTCACGCACACGCCAGAAACCCAGCAATAATTGGTTAGCTCTGTATGTGACGACATTTACAGATGCTGACTTTCGGGGAATCTTCTATCTTTCTCGCACACTTCGCTCTTTCTGTCGGACATTGAAAGTGATATATCACCTCCTTACACTTTGGTTTTCTTGTCTTTCGTCCCTAAGTGTTTTTTCGTGTGTGACAAATATCGGTAACGTGACATTTCGCACAAAAGTCTCTGACTTTGAATAACACAGAGGAAATTTTGTCCCGTGGGTGTGATCGGCCGAGCGAAAACCTTTAATTTCACACTTAATACGACAGAGCTGTAAGGGTTTGGGAAAGACGATACTAGCCTTTTCCAACCAAATGTCAATCTCTCCTTCACGTGGTGCACCATGTTTACACGGACGAGGCTCTGGCGGCTGAAAGATTCCCGGTATAAGGAGTCACCAACTGCTTGCCAATGGCCTCCGAAAGAAGGACGGAAGAGCGGGGATCGGTTCAGGGCACCATCTTACCCATGGGGTTGGAAACGGCCCGGGTAGGCGGATGAATCAGAAATGATAAACGGCATGGGAAGGCAGAAGGCAACGGGAAACCACTGCATTAAAGACCCAAAGGGTATCCCGAGGACATGTAATCCTCTCAAATTACATATATCGTGATGGCTTCTTCCTGGGTAAAATATTCCGTAGGTAAAATATTCCCCCAATCGGATCTCCGGGTGGGGAATACTCAGGGAGGAGTCATCAGAATGGATACAAACATTCTACGATTCGGAGCGTGGAATGTTAGAAGTCGTGAATAGGGCAGGTGGTCTAGATAATTTAAAAGGGAGATGTTGTTGGGATTAGCGAGATTAAATGGAAGGACCTACAGGATTACTGGTCTAGGGGAACACAGGATAATTAGCACACAAGCTGTCAATGGAGTCACTGGTGTAGGATATTGTAATGAATAAGACAGTAAGTGGATGAGTTATTATGAAGAGTTTAGTGACAGGATTATTTTGATGTGGTTAGAAACTAAGCCCGCCCCAACCACGTTAGTATAAGTGTATATGCCAACGCCACAGGAAGATGACGAACAAATAGAAAAATTATACACCGAAATTGAAGAATTATTCCAATAAGTGAAGCGAGAGGAAAATCTAATAATCATGAGTGATTGAAATGCGATAGTGGGAGAAGGAAAAGAGGGGAATACTGTAGGAAGTTTTGGTCTAGGAGAAAGAAGTGAGCGAGGAAGCAGGTAGCTAGAATTTTGTGAAAGATATAAGCTAGTAGTGGCGAACACACTGTTTAAGAACCATGCAAGAAGAATATACACCTGGAAACGTCCTGGGGATACAGGCAGATATCAGCTAGATTATATCATGGTCAAACAGAGATTCAGGAATCAAGTTCTAGACTGTAAAGCGTACCCAGGAGCAAACATAGACTCGGACCATAATTTGATACTAATGAAGTGCAGGCTGAAATTCAAGCGAATAAGGAAGCAGTATAAGCAGAACAGACTGGAAGTGAATAAACTGAAACAATCTATCACGAGAGAAAACTTTGCAGAAATGATACAGTGAGGTCTAAGAAGTAACTCTGAAAAGGCTCAACCAATGACGAATGGAATGCGATAAAGACCGAAATAATGAAAGCTGGTAAAGAAACATTAGGCTTTAGGGAACAAGCTGCCCGAAAACCTTGGATCACAGAAGAAATTTTGGAGCTGATGGATCAGAGAAGGTACAAAAATGCTCAGGATGAAGTAGGAAGAGAGCAATATAGGCAATTTAGAAATCAAATAAATAGGAAATTTGGCTATAAGAATAGTGTGAAGAAGTAGAAAAGGAAATGGTCGTAGGTAAAGCAGATGTTGCATATAGGAAGATCAAACAGAATTTTGGATAAATGAAGACAGGAGGTATGAACATTAGAGCTGTCGATGGACGATAGAGTTAAGCGATGGAAGGAATAAGTTGAGAAACTGTATGATTGGGGAATGACTTGAACAATAGTGTAATGGCAAAGGAAGGTGATGTTGACATTGATGACTTAGTAGATCCTGTTTTGAGGATAGAAATTAATAAAGCTCTGAATGACTTGAAAGCAAATACAGCAAGCTGGAATTGATGAGATCCCTGCAGAACTTCTTAAATCCCTAGGTGAAGAAGGAATCGAAAGATTAA
>JARYHS010013630.1:41749445-41945621 GCA_031002005.1 Vandiemenella viatica
TCAGTTGTGGCAGAACTCCAAAACCGGCAAGAAGGAATTTCCCAAGACGGCGTGTGATAATCAAAGGACTTGACGATCTGTGGCAAGCTGATATTGTAGAAATGATCCCATACTCACGTAATAACAGTGGCTACAAGTATATACTGATGGTGATCGATACTTATTCAAAGTATGCATGGGCTCTACCTCTCAAGAACAAGACGGCTAGTGTGGTTACCGACGCTATGAAGAGGATACTAACTGGTGATCGTGTTCCTAAAAATTTACAGACCGACAACGGGAGTGAGTTTTACAATTCAAAGTTTAAGACGCTCAAGACTAACTATGGCATTAATCACTACTCAACATATACCCATCTGAAAGCATCAATAGTTGAGGTCTCAACAGGACAATCAAGAATGCAATGTGGCAGGAATTCAGTAGACGTGGTTCACATAGGTGGATTGAACTTCTTCCACAGTTAATGTCTGATTATAATAATAAGTGGCACAGCACCATCAAGATGAAACCGTGCGATGTTAAAGACAACTCACTACTTTCAACAGTGTACAGCCATATTAAGATGACTACTCTTGCAAAATTCAAAGTTGGTGACCATGTCAGAATTAGTAGATTTAAAGAAAAGTTTGAGAAAGGCTACTTGCCTAACTGGTCAACTGAAGTTTTTACCATCAGTAAAGTAAAATTAACAAATCCTGTAACTTATTTACTTAAAGATTATCAAGGTAAAGATATTGCAGGAGCATTTTACCAGCATGAACTACAACTAACAAAACTTACAAGTACATTTTTGATTGAACGAGTGATAAAGAGAAGGAAAAATATGATCTTGGTGAAATGGTTGGGTTTTGATAAATCACATAACACGTGGATTCATAAAAAAGATTATTTAAAATGTAAAATACATTTTTTCTTAATAAATAAACTTATTTTTTCTAACAATTGTGTTTTTTTTTCCCCTCAATTACGTTAATATAAAGCAAATGAGCATACGGCTCAGCAAACTTACAATCTATGTACAGCATTACTTCTGTACACTTAGCCTATTTTACAAATATTTTTTTTTCCAATTACGTTAATATAAAGCAAATGAGCATGTAGCTCAGCAAACTTAAATCTATGTACAGCATTTCTTCTGTACACTTTATTTAAAAAATTGTCATACAAAGCAATTCAGCAGCACCTCCCAGCAGCTAATGAAAAATAAATACACGAAAAAGATTTTTTTATTGACTCTAATCAAAATATTAACAGCAGCCTATTTATATTTATGCAGCGTCCTAACTTATGTACATATTTACAACATTGATAAACTGAGAAGTAGATACAAAAATATTTACTAGTGTACATATTTACAAACTAGATACACGGATAAACGGTATATTTCCTCTTCACTCACACACTATATACACTTTAACACAAACATTCAACTAGGTACAGATTTGTGCCCCCACGGGAGGGTCTCTATCCCGTCGGGGAAAATATACCGCTTATCATCCGTTCTAGACAGACCCAGTTTGGAGATTTTAACGGTATTTACAACATGGAGGTCTGATGAAATTCTGTGTTGAATGTGGTAGCGAGGGGTTTCTCCATGGAGGCAATTGATATAATCCTCAATTGTGAGTTTTCTGGTGACGGAACCGGCCAAACCTTTAGCCCGTCTACAGGTTGGTCGGTTTCAAGCCGGAATGCGTACATTTTTGCCCGTAACCCAGCAAACTCCGAAACCAGGGTGCCATTCGCCTCGTCCTTCATAACACCGACAACCTTTTCATTATAGGGTTCTATCCTGAAACGGTTGTCGGTGCTATATCCGGACGTATCGAATTCCTCCTGTTACGAAGCATCACTTCATATGGATCACAGTCCCTCACTAAGTAAATGAAGCTGTCTGTGTCCATGTAAAGTAATTTAGGGCATCTAAACTGAGGAATGGCGAATTCGTAATGAAAACGGTACATCCTCAGTTTAGAAAGGTCAAGAATGCACATCCCGACATATACTGGCTTATTGAAAAGAATCCTAACTTTCGCCTTCTCCACGGCCACAAAGTCCTCATTGAAAATAGTTGCCCGTTTGAAGTGTGGTGAAGCGATATGTTTGCGGGCACCGCGGCGGCCCGCCCAGCTAGTACACAATTTCACGTCGCGGTGTTTTCTAATGTTCTCCATAGTTTTGCCGAATATGAATTGTTCATTAATTTATAAAAATCTCTCTCGAAATCTGTTTTGGCGTCACGGCGAGAACGCGTATTGAGAGATATGTACTCCTTCAACCACGGTGACTGGTTGAAAGATATCACGCGATGAATTTTAGTCACTTCCAACCCCAAGCCTACACATTGCTGGAGGACTCGGTAATGGAGAACATACCGTACCTTATCTTCCAGTGTGGTCATTAGCTTGGGGAGGGTGGAACCTACAGGAGCTTTGTGGTCTGGACAGGGCGGTAGGTCTGCTAGAACGTCGTGTTTATCCTGAGGAATCGTAAGGTCTACCTCCAACACGAATCCCCTAGGTGAGTCATCTGCAACGTTCATAAAATCTATGCTAGCAATCTGCTTAGCTGTTAGCCATTGAAACCCACCAGAGGGCAGATACTCCGACATGGCCCAGCCGTACAGATTGTTTACGTCGAAGTACATTATAAAATCTTCTGGCGCCTCGCGGTTGTACTCCGGCATGTACCTGTTATTTGCCTTGGCATACCTGTGCACGCACTGGCAAATACCTCCGCGAATTCCTCGTTCGAAAAGGAGCAGCATGTCGACATCTGTCAGAAGGTCCAGTTCGACACGCGTGCTCCTTAACATAGCCTGCCACGAAAGGCCTGGGGAAGTGAAATAGTGGGCGGGGTCCAGGGTGTATTTCCCCAAACATACATCCCTAAATTTCTCAAACAGATCTGCAAGTAGCCGTACATCTGTGCCCATGTACAGACTTGCATATTCTTCTAAATCCTTGATCTGGAACGTCCGCCACACTTGTGTCGCGTGCTCGTAATCTTCATCAGAAATTTCTGACTCCGACAACGAACTATAAAATTTTGACTTTGGAGGAAGCGTGGCCTCGGTGAGCTTGTCCCACGAATCCATGTACTCGTAGGGAAGACACCCTTGCGTTTAACTAATTGGAACTTCTCGGGATCGGTGAAATAAGCACTGGTAATGCTCATGTCACCGTCGTCAAGGGTTCCAACCAGTTTGTCTAATGGGGCCTGCATGAAACGGTACGAGTCCAGAAATCTTAAAGTGATTGAAGTATATTCAACCTTTTTAGAAAAAGAAATATATCGTTCTGTGTTTATGGGAAGCACATCCATCCCATCACCGTCGAGGTCGGATAAAGCCATAACTATAAAGTGAGCGTCATACCCAGAAAGGTTGTGAAAGAAATGGTAGACATTGGATTTTAAACTGAAAATTGCAGTCATTATGTGCAGCCCCACTAATTTACCTGTGATGACAATGATCATGGACCTTGACAGTCCCCGGTTAATGTCTTTCTCACAGATATGGCACACCGTAGCAGAAACAAACTTTGCTTCTTGCTCATCTGTCATTACAAGAGGAATACACCTCTTGTAAATTTTATCGACTTCCTTGGCAAGCACAACAAGTTGTTCCACAAGCAATTTCTCGGGATTTACGCCCGAGTAGGAGTCGATATGCGACAGACTAGGCACGTCTGGACAAAAGACATGTTATGCGCAGCGAAAGGGACATGTTTCTGGACTCTAGTAGAGTGAGAGGCGTTGGGTGGAGGGCTGCATGAATCATATAAGCTCAAATAAGCTTTCAAAGTCAGCGTAAACGACAACGGGTACACGTTGTTGGTGCACAAAAATCCTTAAACTTTAAGGTTTTATCGTCGTCGCCGGGTAAATCAACTCTTACTGGGTTTAACCCTTGAGCAAATCGATTTTCATGGCGTTCCAAGGACATCTTTGCTACTGAAATGTTGCAGACATCTGTCACAAATGTGCATTAGCACGTGTGTTTTTGCTTAATGAAGATCTAACTAATGCCGACAAGTTGTGAATCCAACAATAATGGAATTTTCCAGTACCGTCAGTAATCATCAACATATTTATTTGTTTACCCGCGTTTGTCTGCAGTGTGATGGAGGGCCCCGGAAACTACATGTTTTACCATTATCTACAATCCAGACCGAAAACATTTACTGAATAATCTGGATTTTGCCTCTCGAATTTGGAAATATATGAGAGTTTTACCGGAAACTCAATACCTGAAAAATTGAAACAGTGGTTGGCGAACGCTTGTCTATAATTTTCAACTCGTGGACCGTTTTTCCTTAATCACCCCTACTTGAGCAGCAAGAAGGGCCATAGAAAGCATAAGTCATCGTCTCTGTTTAGCACATTGACAACTGCATTCTTTCTAGCGATATCAGCTGGCAGAGCAACATAGGAAGACCCCCGAAAGAATGGTTCGAATTTAGAAATGTTGATGTCGAGGGAGATGATTCCATCGAGAATTTTGTCGCTGTCCCTTTCTTGAAACTCATACAATTTTACATTGAGCTCCGACTTAACCATAGTTTTTATAACCAATCAGACAGAGATGTGCAGCGCGTGACTTCACGCATTTTAGTAAAAAAAAACACGTACGGACGGTTTCGAAAGCGGCTTCCATCTGAATTTTGTATGTTGTAATCAGCCCCACCAGAACTTTTTACGGACGGGGAGGACTGACTATCAACAATTTCGCGAAGTTTTTCAGTCAAAAGATCATGGCAAGGATCAATGTATTTAATAGGATCAATATAATTTAATGAATTTAGAATGGTACCGGTATAAATTCTACGTTCAAAAGCACTTTCCTGGTCTTCAAGGATCAAGCGCGCTACTGACAACTCACCCCCTGTTGCTGCATCGTTGTGGCTGCTAGACTGTAATGAACTATCACTAAGAGCTGCTGGGTGACTGCTGCTGGATGCCGGGGTCGGCTGCCATGTCGATGTTCTAGCGACAGGCTGGCGTGGCGCCGGGGTCGGCCGCCATGTCGATGTGCTAGCGACGGGCTGGCGTGATGCCGGAGTGGGGAGCTACGATGATGTGCTGGCTACAGTCTGGTGTGATGCTGGGGTCGGCCGTCATGTCGATGTGATCGCACCGGGCTGGTGTGATGCCGGGGTGGGGCGCCACGATGATGTGCTGGCGACAGGCTCTTGTGATGTCGGGGTCGGCCGCCATGATGACGTGCTAGCACCGGGCTGGTGTGATGCCGGGGTGGGGCGCCACCGATGATGTGCTAGACACAGGCTGCTGTGATGTCGGGGTCGGCCGCCATGATGACGTGCTAGCACCCGGCTGGTGTGAAGCAGGGGCCGGTTGCCTGTCGATGTGCTAGCACCGGTCTGGTGTGATGCCGGGGTCGGCCTCCATGATGACGTGGTAGCTACGGGTCGACGAGGAGCAGCGATAGACATGCCAGGACCTGCTGCTGTGGCTGGCGTTTCCCAGGGTGTCACATTGGTGTTGGAGCAGGATCATTCCTGTTGACTGCGGCAGGCTCATTCCTGTTTGCGGCCGACCCCTGTATACCGGAACCTGAAACAGAAAAAAAGGGAAAATTTTAGTAACATTGAAAAATAAATAAATATGTAAATAAATAAAAATAATTATTCAAAGAAGTAGTATTGACTTACTATTAACTCTATGGTTCCGGCGTGTAGGCGAATCTCCTGCTGGTATCGGTGGTGTGGAAACATATTGCACCAGAGATTGCGCCGGTATTATCCATCCCTGTGATGGTGTCGGTGGTACACTGGATGATGGCAAGCTTTGAAATGAGTGCATAGTACCATCTAAGCACCACTGTGATGATTCTGAAACAGAACAAGAAAAAAATATTTAGTAATATGAAAGAAAAACAAATTATGTAATATGAAAAAAAAATATTTTGCACTTACCATTAGAAGTTGGTCGTTGTCGTTTGGGGTTAGACAGTAATGGTGTCCAATCGCGTTTATTACGCTGCTGACTTAAAGTCGCTTCCATATCTGAAACATAAAAAACAAAACGTATATCAGTAACAAAATAAACATGAAACAACATTAAAAACACATAAATATACAACTTCTATGACTGACATACCTTCAAAGCTGAACATTTCGAAATCGCCACATTCTGCAGACAGAAAAAAATGAAATAGAAAAAAATATAACTATATAAAAATAATTACAAGTTAAAAATTAAAATGCTTACCACCAATTAGTTCATTGGTTGCAATATTTAGAAGTTCATCAATTCCTGCAAAAAAGAAAATAATCCAATGATATAGCGGCAAAACTAGCAACACCTAACTTTATAATGAGCAATCACTAAAAATTCATACCACAATTTTCAAGTTGTCTTAACTCTAAAAGTACCGCCATATCTGTGAAATAAAACATAATATATAGTATACATTTAAGATGATAATATATTGTATGCTATTTAAGAAAATGTGAACATTTTACCCAAGTGTTATTGAACATACCTTCGTAGTTGAAGAGATCTTCGGACATGGTTACTGGAATTCAGAAGAGCGAGAGAGAGAACCTTACTCGTCGAACTGTGGAGCAGAAGTGATTCACGGATGGCTGACGCAGGCTTCTTATACCTCTCGACCGGGCAGGCGGAGCATGTTCAGACCGGTCGTACAAGCAATGACCGTTGCGCGCTGCGCGCAGCTTCATGGGGTTGGGAGTGGCTATGTGGTCTAACAAAAGAACAATAGAAGGGGCAGCTGCTTCGCATCTGTGTGGAAAGGTGGATGACGGTTAGTGAGATCGCTTGACCTTAAAATATAAACAATACATGCAGTCATGATTGAGATGATGTCCAGAAGTGGGCAGTTGATCTTACAATATACCATAGGTCCTCGCATTACATTACTATGAATAGAAACCCTCTCAACTCAAACTGAGTGTAGTCTCAGGGTCAGAGTATTAAATGTAGAATGAATAAACGCAAAGGCCGCATGCTTCATACATTGAGGTGGCTGTGATTACTTTTTAGAGTGGTTCGCTTGACATATCAATTGAACAATAAATGGACGCAGTCATGATTGAGATGACGTCCATAAGTGGGGCTATGAATAGAAACGCTCTCAACTCAAACTGTGGGTAGTGTCGGAGTATTAAATATAGAATGAATAAACGCAAAGGCCGCATGCCTCATACATTGGGGCGGCTGTGATTACTTTTTTAGAGGGGGTCACTTGACATATCAATTCAACAATATTTTTTATTCATGAATAGGATGCTGTTGGAATATCAACTGAAGCTGTGAGCGTTAGTGTAAAGGGTCGAGAGTATTGGTACTCGTATATTTTTGCTATGAAGCCTGAATATTAAAACGCCCCGCAGTAACGCCACATACAATACGCTATAGAAACCTCACCCCCCAATACAAAGCGTGGCTCAGAGCCCCAAATTTATGATCAGCTATCAGAAGTACCAGTTTTTTAAAAAATATTATAGTTTAATTGGAAAGGTTATTTTTTAGAATCATCACGATATAAACATTTTTTTTCTCGCTTTATGCCAAGAGTAGAAATTAAAAGCTTAATATTATGCGTAATGAAGTTGCGTCTTAGGGCCGTGCGGCGGGTGGGCTCGAGTGGTGATGACAAAAGGGCATTGTGTGTGCGAATGGACCCTCCTAGAGTTTTGATAGGGGTACAACCTCTGGCTCAGAGACGGATATACCTAACGAACTACCGAAAATAACAGTTTAAAAAAAAATATTTTTAGGTAATTAGAAAGCTCAGTTTTTACAATCAACGCTATATAAATTTTACTATCGTACCTAGTGTGATTGGGGAAGAAATGACGTGCTTAGTATTAGGTTAAATGAGCTTTCAGAAATGTGTTTCGTGGTAGGTTTAAAGGCATTAATTCTTAACCTAAGAAAGAAACATCATTGGTTTAAATCGCATTTTATTAAGCGCTCAATATAGAGTATATTGTTTATTCCCGTCCATATATAGAGTTGAATGTCGTCAAACAACGATCGCTGGTTCGAATCCCCGTCTGAGCATCAATATTCTGGTTTTCCTCAAATCACTCCAGGCGAATATAGTGATGCTCTGACCACGCATTTAGGAGGGCTCTGGTTCGAACCCCGGTCTGAGCATCAATATTCTGGTTTACTCCAGGTCGCCGTTTCCTTTCCCCCGCCTCTAATGACAACGAGGTGTAACACGATACTGCCACGCTATGACCACGCATTTAGGAGGGCTCTGGTTCGAATCCCCATCTGAGCATCCATATTCTGGTTCACTCCAGGTCGCCGTTTCCTTTCCCTGCCTCTAACGACAATGATGTGTAACGCCATACTGGCACACTATGACCATGCATCTAGGAGGGCTCTGGTTCGAATCCCCGTCTGAGCATCCTTATTCTCGTTTTCGTCAAATCACTCTAGGCGAATATGGCCTGGCAAAAGAGCAATAGAATCGACAGCTGGTACTAGGGTGGTGAAGCTGGGGTTAGTGTAGGAGAGGGGGGAAGGAGGGGGAGGGGAGGAGAAGGCGGCGTGGTCAAGGACAATAGGGGTGTAACTGAGGTTAGTCAAGTGGCCCTCAAGTCAAGTGGCCCTCAAGCCAAGTGGTTTGTCAAGTGGGAGGGGGGAGAACAATAGAGGTGTGAAAATGATTGACAGGTGGGAGGGGGAGAACAATAGAATGATACAATGTATCCAATTAGAATTCTTTTGTGTGAGCTCGCACAGACAATTTATACCTACTAACCTGTAATCTGAGTATAATACAAAGAGTCCATTAACTAATCAGTGACATTGTTGGTAAGAACGTTTTGGTTTGATTAAAGAGGAACTTGTGAATACAACACTAGTGTTTTTATTCAGCGAAATTTTAAGCACCCGCATATTTTCTATTTGGCATTGGTTTTAAAGGGATGACTGTATTGTCAAGAGCTGAGTCCGGCTGACAACCGCATTAAGAACAACTAACTTCGTGTGTACCATATTATTGTATTTTATGGCAACTGTTAACAGTTACGACGGTCATAGTTAGTGGGATATGTATTTTGTTGTTACAAATAATAGGCGCAATAGAAGCAGTAGGCTGAGAGCATAAATGTTCTCGCTATACTTCGTTACAGCACTACTACAGCATCTCGAGAAGAGATCATTGCTCAGTAATTCATTCAATTTCAAATCTACTCCTTCAAGTTAACATGCAACTGACAGTAAATTACAGACAGTATTTTATTAATGCAAATTACTCGTATTGTTAAACAAATTTTGTTTAAACTATCCATCATTAACTAATGTTTCAACATTAATTTATTTCGACATTCATTTATTTCAATATTTATATGAGTTACACCATCCATAAGATACGTTATGATATGCATATTTATTCTCACAAAAAGTTATACAAAATGGGACATTAAAATGGCGTAGATGTTAATGGCATGTGTTTGTCCTACGTTAAAAAAGAAAGTAAATTTACGGTACTAATGTAGAGAAAATAAGAGACTTTCATAAATTAAACAAGTATCAGTAGAGAATGAATAGTTTTGAATTATAATGTATGTAATAATTAGCTTAAGTCAGTGTATTGTTGATGAAAATGGAATCTACATGATACAATAAAATACAGTATATTTATGGCTTGTCATACAAATAACTGTATGTAAATTATGTGTGGAACAAAATAAAATGAATGGATGAATTAATTTTACTCCGCTTAAACTTTTTCATTTTTTTTTACCTTTTTAAGGCATTTACGACATCACATGTTAAAAACCGTCAGAATAAATTTCTTAATCCACAAAAAAGTTTGCATATAACTAATTTACGTTTTTTTTGTGTTTTTTTTGCCAAGTTTCGCCAGACAATGCCAACTACTACCATTTGTCATTAATTTTTCAGACATAGCAGTGTACTTCTCCGAACCACTAAACAGGTTTATCAGTACATTTTGAACTAGACTTCCACCCTCCATCTCACGCATTAATTCTAACCTTCCTCCCAGATTATGTCAAATCAATTTAAGCTTCATACAAGAATGTTTCACTCTGGTTTGGTGTCTTAAGAACGGCCAATTACACTAGCATATTGCACTTCAACGATCTAAAAAAGTTCCGATTATTCAACTGGAAAGGAGACTTGGTTCTCAATTTTTCACAACTGACATTTCAGGCAATGATTAGAACACGTGACACAATTATGTTGGGTATTGCAAGTTCAAAACTTGGGATAATATGTAAACTTGATAATGTACGTACAGGTTTTTGAAGATTTGTTTGAAACATTAACGTCCATATGTATGACGACATACAACCCAGAATCTACACACTACTTTAAAATCAGATGCCTAGCGAAGAACGCCATATTTTTTAAGTGTTTGTATATTGATATGGTTCTTCTGACACATGTAGACATACTGCTGCTCTCCCAAAATCGCGGTGCAATTTTTCTATTGTGACGACAGGTACGTCTTGGCAAATAATGTGTAGATTACATGAAATAGTTCCCGTATTTCGACGTAAACAATTTACAGTGATCGGCTTTATTTATTGCTTTCCGCCTGGTAGACGTCGAGGTCATCTGAGGCTGGAAAGGATGGGAAGGAATTCGGTCATGGATTTTTGAAGGAAGTATGCCTAATGAGCCTGAAGTGATTTCAGGATACCACGGAAAACCGAAATATGCGATGCGAACCCGCGACCTACAGAATGCAAGACCAAAGCGTTACCACCCACCCTCCACCATCGGTTCGGCCTTGTCGTAATGTCTGCCATATGTTGTTTGAGAGAGACAAATTGCTGGCACAGACTTCTTCGTTTGTCATAAGAAGCGAGATGTCCAGTGAATACATTTAAGTTACGAATCGGATTTTCTGTCACAATACTGTAGGACAAAAAGATAGATATTGTTGTTTACTTCGTCTCATTATTTTTAATATTCACCTCCTGACATAGCACAAAGAAAAAGATTTATTTTCCTCGGTATGACTTGTTTGTGATACAGACAGAAGTGCAACTTATTATTTAGTAAAATCCCTCATTAGTTATTTGCTTCTTTGTGACTATCGTGCTGGATATTATCGAGACAGCCTCAGTTCCTTGCCATCTTAAATGACACGATATCGTAAAATAACAGCGGTATTTCTGTTAAGTTTTGTATGTCCCCAATCTACATAAGAAGCAAAACAGCATTCCTTTGTGAATTTTAAAGTAACCACCTCTCACGCACCACTTTTCTTTCGTGGGCCAAATACTTGAAGTCCCTTCTATCAAAGATGGCACGCAACCAACGGGGAAAAAAACGACCTTTATCGACGCTACAGACGAGAATATTAAATTATATTTTGAGTCTATTTCTTCAGCGTTCGACTTCATGAAATATCAATACCAGCTTTATTCTAAATATTTAAACACAGATTGTCTGTCGCAAAACGAATTTCTGTATGCATTTTCATATAGTAGATATCATTCGTGCCGGAAGTGTAAGTCTGCTAAATCTGTCATGGTGAGTATAACGTAAAACTAGAAGAAAACAGGACAATATAATACAACTAATAAATTCGCTGTAATCACAAAGACCGAAGATTTACGAACATAGGTCTTCTGTTCACAGAGATATCTCTCCATACCGAATGGACCTAATGGATCACGCAAAGCCTTGACTCTCATCACGATTTGTAATTAAGAATTTGTGAAATGTTTACACTGGTTTGTTAGAACCAGAGATTGTCTGTCTGCGATTCGTGTAACTTATGCTTTCTATGGGTTGTGTACTTTTGTTTGTGAAATGTTTCATTTTTGAGGGGGAGACCAATGCAGCATTCGCGTAGGTGATTGTGGTAAACTGCCGAAAAACCACAATCAGGACGGATGGTAACCGGTGTCCAGAACTCGAGAACTTGATCCGGTATTAACTCCCCGAAACGGTCAGAATGCTTCTTCGCAATATGAATTGTGAAAATAAGCTAAATTTACATGCTTGTAAGAAATCTAGCGAGTGTGAATATGAAGTTACCGCGACTACTTTCAATATTTGGTTTCGACGGATCATTGTCTGGTTTTATACTTAAGAAAGAGCCAGGTTGGAAATATCTTAATTAAATGTTGAAGTGACTGACGAAACAACTGTATACTGGCGCGATACAAAAAAAAAAAAAAAAAAAAAAAAAAAAAAAAAAAAAAAAAAAAAAAAAAAAAAAAAAAAAAAAAACCATTGTCAGTCATTGGCAGTCATTGGGGGCAGCCGACAGAAGTGAAAACTTAAAACTATGAAATAACAGTGATTTGTTTGGGAATTTCAAATTAATTGTACTGTCAAAGGTTAAAATTTCATAATTTGTAAATTAAAGTAATTAACTTTGGTCTGTTTTTCACATCCATATATGCAAAATATAAATACAACTTAACTGACATAATAATTAATATACATTTATATTATTTATAGATAGTGTTTGTATTTACATGAACTTCAATTAATTTAATTTTCAATATTATTTTCAATATTTGCATAATTATCAATAATTTCAACAATACTTTGGTTATTCGTTCTATTAATAATTTCATTATTTTCTAAAAATTATACAATAGGCTTGTGGTAATTGAATACGCTAAGCAAAAACTTCGGATCCCTTTTTAATCCATGTATAATATGTGTTACAAATACATTAAATTAAATTAAATAAATAATCGATGTTTCCATTCAAATTTTTTTTTATTGTTTTAATTTTTTTTTTTTTTAAATGGCAACGACACTTAGTGATTCTGCCAATGTATGTGATTTTGGTTAACAGTAAAGAAAAAAAATATAAGTATAGTTAATACTTGTTTCAAATAGATTATTAAAATACAAAATTAATTCGCGAAGGTGTGTATGCCTGAAATAGGATCGGAACCAACTATCTGACGAGTATTCCCAGCATTGAGATACTCTTTGGTGAAACGAAAGAGTCGCATGAAGTAGAGATTAATCTTTGAAGTTATAAAAGGAACATTTCGAAAAGGAATGTAGCGATTCTGTCAGATAATGGTCTTTTTATTATTTAAAAGGTTAAACTTTGGTTAAGGGTCTTTTGATTTTTTAATTTCAGTTATTCCATTACGGATTCTTTTTTTATTTTTTCATTCAGATATTAGCACCTACTTACATTATGCCTCGATATAGAATATTGACAGGTCGGAGAGAGAGAGAGAGAGAGATATAAAATGGAAGGAATACTTATTTGCGTGAAATTCAAAATGAAAATAGACCAATTTTAAATATCTAGAGACTCTATCAATCTCCCTTAGCCCTTAGGTTAAGGGATTCTTGTCAGAAGTACTTGCCGTCTTGGCATTGCCTTCTTTTATTTGCTATTTCCGTGTAAGTGCTTGTTTTACTTTTATATTTTTCATATCTGTTGAGCCTCTTTTTTGTTTTTAATTTAATTTAATTTAACAGTGTAAGTGCATCCGTTTCGCACTTTATTTGTGGTTTTCTCACTAGTTTTCTTCTATCAGCAGCTGGAGTGGTATTCTATGTGGACCCTCGTGTATGTCATACTGTGCTAGAGAGCGAATAAGGTGGTTATCGCTCTCCTCAGTCTATTGGTAAAAATGTCTTGCTATTTTTTTTATACCTATCCCGAATTCTCTGGATCCCCGCTGTCTCGTGGAGGATGTCTGTCGGGAATCTCATTGGCAGGGGGAGTGCTCTCTTCAGTGCCTTGTTTTGCATTCTCTGCAGCTTCTCATTATGCGTTTTTGTGGCATATCCCCATACAGGGGATGCATATTCCATAATCGGGCGCACCAGTGATTGATATAATTGGAGGCCGCATCTGGGTGGTAGTGTGCTACTGTAATTCAACATTGTATAAAGTTGCCCCAGTCGTTGAAGAACTCTGCGCCTGACGTCTTCGAAGTGCGGCTTCCATGTTAGTTTCGTATCTAGGGTCACCCCAAGATATTTTGCCGTGGCCACCAAGGGGATTCTCTCCCCGAAGAGCCTCAGCATCGGTCGTGGTGGCTTACGCCTCCGCGTCAACATGATGGCCTGGCTCTTCGATACGTTGATCTTAATTCTCCACTTGGTGGCCAACTCCTCGACATCTTTCAGCACTGTTCGGAGGCTCCCACGAGGATCCGGCAGCGTGACGTAGTGAAGACCGCCGTGTCGTCGGCGTATAATGCCAGCTTGGTTTGTTGTCCCATCGGAATATCCGCTGTGTAGAGCACTGGACCCAGTACACTTCCTTGAGGTACCCCGGCGCGGATGGGTCTTGTTGTTGATTTCGCGTCGCCTATTTTCGCCATGAACGTTCTTTGCTGGAGGTAGCTCTTCAATAACAGGAGATATGGTCCTGGAACTCCAAGTGTGGCCATTTTGTAGAGTAGCCTCGGTGCCACACGGAGTCAAAGGCCTTCGCCACGTCGAGGAGGACCACGCCGCAGTGCTCTCGTACGTTGAATGCTGCGGTTGCTTCCTCGACGACCCTCAGCAGTTGGTGCGTGGTTGAATGGCCATGTCGGAAACCGTGCTGCTCTGCTGGTATCATGCCTCCGTCGCGGATGTGCACCTGCAGTTGCTTGAGTAACAGCCTCTCAAACAGTTTGCTGAGATTAGGTAGGAGGCTAATTGGTCTATAGTTCTGCGGGTCAGCTGCGTTTTTGCCAGGCTTAGGAATTGGGATGATCACCACTTTTTTCCACGCTGCCGGGTACACTTTGGTTCTCGCGATCTTGTTGAATAATTATACCAGCCTCACCTTGGCACCTGCTGGTAGATTCTTCAGTACCCTGTTTGTGATGCCGTCGTGTCCCGGTGCCTTGTCCGGGGGAAACTTCAAGATCTCTTCCCGTAGGTCTTCGACGGTGAATGGGTCGATTTCACCCTCTTCTTCTTCTTCGCCGTTGTCTCGAAGGTACCGACGGAGGTGTTGCCTGACTCTCTGGCAATGGCATCTGTCTATTGGCTCCGCGACGGGTCTAAAGTTCTCCTCAAATGCATCCGCCAGCGTCTTGGCATTGTCTGTTGGCTTACAGACAAGACCATTCGCTGTGACATCCAGTGAGTTGCTTGGTCTGCTTCCAAGCTGTACCTTCTTCTACTTGCAACGTTGACACCTTGTCTGTCCACTGTTGGTTTCGGTGCTCGGTTATCCTGACTTTGATCTCGCGGATCAGGTGATTTAGGTGTCGTCTGTCCTCGGGCCTCCTGGTTTCTTTCCAGAGACGGGCTGCCCTGTTCTTAATTGTAATCATCTCCAGGATGTCAGCTGAAAGGCTCTTCTGCTGCGCACCACTCCGTGATGGTGGTGTTGCAGAGTCGGCTGCTGTTTTGATGTGGTCCGTGATTTTGTCAAGCCCGACATCAACATGTTCGTCAGCATCTTCCCCGTGTAGCTGTTCTGCCAGGTTTATTTTGAATTTCTGCCAATCTGCCTTTTGATAATTTTTCCTTTTTCAGTGTTTTGTTCCTCTTCTACATCTGGTGCTTCTATAATCACTGGCTTGTGGTCTGATGATAAGCGGTTTACCACTCTGGCTTCCAAGAGACCTGGAATATTCATTGCGATAGCAACGTCCAATACGTCTCCGCGGTAGCGATGGTTTTTTGGGGTGTGTGTTGGTACGGCTGGTGCGAACACAACACAGTCGTATCGGTTTGCCGCTCGTAGCAGCCTGCGCCCGCTAATGTTGGTGGCTCTGCTGTTCCACATCTGATGCTTTGAGTTCAGATCTCCCACGATAAGTAATCTCCCAGGGATTGAGAGGAGAGCCTCCAGGTCCGCTTCGTGTATGTGATTCCGTGGTGGATGATAAATTTTGATGGACACATTTAAATGCGCACTAAATGTCATTCCAAGAAATTTTTTATAGTTTCGAATTTACAGAACGGGTTACGCAATGCAAAACATTTCGAATCAGAATTCACTTCAGGTGAAAGGACTGCATTAACTTCATGTCATAAAGCTAAAGCAGTTTTACCGGCCTTAAATCAAAATGAATATTTTAAATCTTTGTATGATGGACTAAATTCAAATGAACCATCGATAAATACATTTCACCATTTACTATGGTTAGTTCAGAGGCTAAAATTTAGGATACAGTCACGCGTGGAGTGTATCATTTTAATTTTATAGGTATTGCAGGGAATTAAGCCAAGCAACACAAGCTGATAACGTATTGGTACACGCTCGCAGCCAACGACGCTCGCAGCCAACGACGTTGATGTATACAATATATATATATCTAAGCTCGCATCAAACACAATGGAACAAATTCAAATAATGATTATTACTTTTTCATGAAAGAAACTAAATAACTTAATGAATTACGGTCGAATTTCGACCCCATGGCGAATACTAGTAAGAATAATTATTCTAAGAATACATATTTTCAATCTCAAATTTCGATAGTACATATTAACAAAAAAAATGCCAGCCGAGACGGAGATTCGAACCGGAGACCTTCCGCGCCTTAGCCTACTGAGCCACCAGACCGCTGTCCCAGGTCAACATGTCATACTTGTAGCAACGGATGTACTGTTAATATTAGCATGTCGATGATGTGAACTCATATGATTTTACCCATCCAAAAATCGCCCAACGCGCCTAAAGAAGTTTTCACTTCAAAAATCTTAGTCCACAACCCGAAGATTGGTCGAATCTTCCCGTAGGAGCTGTATCAAGCTATTGTCAGAGGAAAGAAGACCAATTCCTTTCTTCAGGGGCTTGCAGTTTAACATCGAACCAGGACTACTGAGCGCCCGGTGTAGCTCATATAATCAAATACAACTCCTAAAAATTCCTTATCACCATGGGATTTAATCCGCGACTGGAGAGAGAAACTCTCGGAAGTAAGCACCTTAATCTGTGGGTTTGCATAAAGATCATTTGAAAAAATTTAGAGATATATGCGGGAAGAGGTTTTATATATATATATATATATATATATGTATGTATAGCAGAAACCTGAGTTAATCAAACAGCTCAAAAACAACAAAACACCAGGAGAATATGGGATCATCGCTGAACTTTGGAAACTGAATGATCCTACATTAACTTAGAAACTTCACCATTTAATTTCAGACATATGGAAAACAGAACAAATACCAGATGACTGGAAATGAACTCTGATCCACCCGTTACACAAAAAGGGCGACAAAATGGACATCAAAACTACAGACGAATCTCTCTGCTCCCAGTTGCTTATAAAATTATCTCTAAAGCACTCTTAAACAGGTTAGAACCTCAAGCGGATCGACTAATTGGCGAATACCAGGCCGGATTCAGGAAAAATCGATCATGTGCTGAACAGATCTGGAGCTTAAAGACTATTGCAAATGAGAAAGTGCAGAAATACAGTAATTACACTCATCGACTTCAAAAAAGCATATGGTTCAGTAGACCGTGAAACCCTCTTTAAAATCATGGAAGAATTCGGGATTGACTGCAAGACCCGAAAAATAATAAAGCAGACACTTACAGGAAGAACGTGCGAAGTGAAATTCATGGGCGAAGTCTCAGAACCCTCCCAAATTAAAACGGGAGTCCGACAGGGGGATGGACTATCCCCAATCCTCTTCAATATGGTTCTGGAAAAGATTGTCAGGGAATGGGAACCTCATGTGAAAGGCATCCAAATTGGTATCAAGAAAGAAAACCGAATTAGACTTAAGTGCCTTGCATTTGCAGACGATATTGCGATCAACGCAGACAACAGAACTGAAGCGATTCACGCTGTGGAAAAACTACATGAAATAGCAAAAAAATCCGGTTTGCAAATATCTTATGAAAAAAAAACCAGTATTTGGAAAGACGACCAGAAAATAAACCTCCCTTAGTTACGAAATACATCAAAATTGCTCATGTCGCCAACTTTAAATATCTGGGCGAAATAATACAATTCTCAGGACTAAACCGAATCGCCAATGAACAAAGAGTCACCAAGCTTCAAAGGGCCTACAGGCTAACGTGGAACTACTACAACAAGAAATGCATTTCAGCAGATGCAAAATTACGGCATTATAAAACAGTGATTCTTCCAGAAGCATCCTATGCAGCCGAAACAATAGTAATTGATGGTCATTCCAAAATTAAAGAAATAGAAAAACAGGAACGAAACATTCTGAGGAAGATATATGGGGCAATAAATAGAAATGGCATTTGGATGAAGAGGCAACGGAATGAACTCTATCAAAAGATCAACACAACAACAGAAGAAATCAGAAAGCGTCGAGCTAAGTTCTACACTCACATCTACAGGCTGGAAAACACTAAAATAGCAAATAAATTACTTGTCATCATAACATAGAGTAAATGCGGTATGGAATGGCTGAAAGAGGTCCAGAGGGACCAACAATGGATCAACATAGAAAATCTCGAAGACCGCGTTGAGTGTCATAAGAAGATCACAAATGCTAATTTGCAGCAAAGAACAACATGAAAACCTGGAAAGAAATGGACAGATAAACGGAAGAGAGAGCACTCCGAGAGGCTGAAGAGATTTTGGGAAGAAAAGAGAAAAATAGCTGAAGATTAAATCATGATATCAAGTTCAATCGCTCTCCTGAAGGGGAATAACCGCAAATAATAATAATAACAATAGCAGAAACCTTCCTGGGCTCGCACACAATAAATCATCAAATTTCGCAATCGGATGAATGGTGTACGAACACATAGCAAACGAACAAACAAACCAACAAACAAACATTATTTTTATATACTAGATACAAGTATAATCTTTACTTCCACTGTGTGACATAGTGGTAAATTAAAAGTTAAAGTGATTTATATATATAAAGAAAAAAAGAAAAGAATACAAAGGTTAATAAATATTGTTTGCCCAGAGAGGCTTTAAAAGGATATGATCTCTGAAAAAGAAGAAGTTAGGAGAATTGTTGAGTAGAGGAAACAACCAAGACAAGATTGATTTAGCAGCAGCGTAAAAATTAAATTGAGAGATCTTGAGTAGGAACAAACCTGCAAATCTTGGGATGTCAAGGTTGTCTCAAACACGGTCATTATTGGTATTAGAGAACTTTTATACTGGCAAACGAAAGAAATAAACTGCAAAAGATTATAAACGAAATACAGTCTACAAATTATAGTTATTTAATTACAAAGATCGACGTCACATTATTTATATGCGACAACTGCTGTCCAAGTGCAACACATCATAGTTATCACTACAGCATGTTGGCGACGCGAACTCATAAGATTTTACTCCTCCAAAAAGCGTCCAATGCGCCTATGGAACTTTTCACTTGAAAAATTAACAGAAAAAGATAAATTTTAACCATTTTTGCTCAGACTAAACAACCACCCACGTACTTTTTATTGCTATCCTTTATACAGACAAAGTATGAAGAACGAAGGTTGTCTCTTTATTTAGTATCATGTAGCCACAAACTGATGACAGAAATTTCCTTCTGCTAATTACGGACCAGTAACCGAGAACCACCGCGTCTAATCTGGAACGCAGGCGAAATTGACGGGCTGAACTTTTTCTGTGAGGACAGAATACCGCCAGGCCTTCGTATCGTCTGCCAAGTCGCGGCGGTTTCCCTTCCTCATTTACTGATATCGTATTTTTTTTACAGGTGGATGGACGCACGGCCCTACGATACACCCTGACCTCTTTGCGGTGGGCTGGTCTCTGGCCTCCTAGAAACCGACGCATCCTCCTCTTTGGCGTTCACACCGCCGGCTCATTCGCCAGCATTGTTGCGTTGTTCTGCATGTCGCTTCTCAGCCTCACGCAGCACTGGGGAGATGTCAACGAAGTGACATCCACACTGATACATATCTTCACCGGTGCAGGCTGTCTTTCCAAGCTGATAGTCTTCATTGTGTACCGCGACCGGTACCGCCTTCTTGTTAATCGTTTCTACGAGCTTCTCGACACACAGAAGCATTTCGTTGACCAAAGTGAAGAGATGCAGGCACTGTTTAACTCCACTCACAAGCAGGCGACCCGCATCACTATCGGCTTCATTGGTTACCTGGAGGGCCTTTCTATACTCTGGTTCTTCATACCACTAATCGCACATGGGGACGAGAAGATCCTGCCCTTCATTCAGATCGAAGGCTTGCACTCCAGTGGATTACCCCTCTATGAAATAGCTTACGTCACGCAGTGTGTAGCTATCCTGTTCTGGATTCCGATAACGGTTGGTATCGACTGCTTTTTCGCTACCGTCATGATTCACGTCACACTACAGCTCAAGATACTGTCGCATCGGCTAACCGAGCTCAACTTGGCTCCTCCAACAGAGAACAACAAGGAAGACGCTAACAGGAACATGTATAGAGAACTATGTATCTGCGTTGAGGCTCATCAGAAACTTTTAAGGTTAGTCCCAAAAAAATCTAATTTATAAATTTTATATTTACTGCAAGCTGGTGCTCAGGACTTCGTGTTTTTCAAGAATTTTGAAGATTTCTATGTGTTTGCACAGTACCTTAGATATTTTCAGGATAAAGACCCGCCAGTGAAAGTACCGCCAAAACTGGTTCACATACTAAGTATGTTGCATGTAAATCTATATATCTATAAATGAGAAAACGAGAAAGTTCGGATGTGTGTTTGGATGTACGTCTGCAGTCAATCACGCCTTAATAACTCAACATATTTAAATGAAATTTGGCATGAAGTCAGTTAATTGCGTGCGAAGTGTTATAGGATAGATTTTATCCCGCAAAAACGCATAGTTCTTTTAGAAATTGCCATTAATATCAATTCGGAAGCAACAAAGAGTTTCCTACTTCGTAGACAGCCGTGCAACGTTTACTCTTTGCTTTTTACATAAATCGCAAACACTGCTTTTCAGAAATAAAAGTAGTGAAAACCTTCTTACATATGCAAGTTTGTGTTTAGTTTAAAAGCCATAAAACTGATGCACTTGACAAACAATAGTTTGAAAGCAGGAATTATAAATATGTACTTAACCTTAAATTAAAAAAGGTAGGTACTGTTGTTAAGTTCGTAAAGAGATTTTTTCATTTGCGTTAGTATGACATCTCAAATATTGCACCATAATTTCGATCGTAATATACTAAATGTGAAAAATCAGAGCTTGGAAAAAAACAACGTAAAATGCTATGATTATACCAGCACGAAAGTCGATTTACTAAAAGTGTAAAATGGCGGTGCTCGAAATGTCGTATTTAAAAAAATTGTTACGTATTCCATTCTATCTCGGTTTAATTTATTTCCTGTGTGTCTTCTTTTTTTCCACTATACATTCTCTGTAATATTACAAATTATTAACAAACCCTTTTTGGTTCAAAATTTTTGTATAAATCAGTACAAATAGTAGACTATGATTTAGGAAACAGTGCTTTTTACTTACTGTTCAATTTCTACAAATATCTAATAAAACCGGTTCAAGTTTACGTCGCGATACACGACGATGCTAACTTAGGATAAAATAATTGTTTCAATGCGCGTGTGGTTGAGGTTTTGAATTTGTAGCGCCAATAATATTGTGGTTACATTGATATTCAGCCTGGACCATAATGAAAACTGAATGTTTTTGTCACAGCCAATGGCATGAGAAATTTAGTTATCAGTTATTTAAGCAAATATCATAAGCACTATGTCACGTTGTGACGTTATGTATCGCCACGTAAACTACTCCAGTAAATCCTTCACTTAAAACGAATGTATTCAATGGCCTAACGTAGAGACTTAATGTTTCATGAAGCAACATTGCAAGTCGTTTACAACGCGATACACCTCATTTACACGGAGCTTATGAAAGCTGCTTATTTATTACTAACAATAACTAAATGACTTCTGCCTTATACTGTAACAAAAACATTCTGGTCCAGGAAGCATTTCAACCTAACCACTATCTCTGCTAATATTGCCGCTACAAACGTTATGAACACACCTCAACACATTAAATGCATTGGAACTGTATTTCGAATAGTAACAGATTTTTCTATATCAAGATTCCTAATTAGTGTAGCATAAATTACTATCACAATTAATTTCATTATACGCCTTACTAAATCACGAGCAGTAACAGTCACCTTATCGCGATGTAAGCTTGACCAGCAATATTAATAAAAATTGTCTTAGAGTTGTAGAGAATTATGAACTTTCCGTTGTACACTGTAATTTACAAGCATTTTAGTATAAATTTTTTAATTATGTAACTGCAAGAATGAATGAAGTTTCATATGTATTCAGTATTTATTTTCCTGCGATCTGAAATAATAATTCACGTTTCTAATGTATTAATGCGCGAGTGATAGAAGCTTTGATTTTCTAGCGGTATTATTAGCGGAGTTTTTCACTTTGTTGAAATGGAGCCTGGACCAAAATGAGAACTGAAACATTATTAATAGTTTAAGCTTCTTTCAAGAGCACCATTTTAGTGACGTCATGTATCGCTTTATAATGATATTGTATCAAAAGATATATAATAAGCTTGGATGATTTAGCAGAACACACGGCATTGATCGAAGTAAATTTTTGAAATTTATAAATGTTTTATTCAGATAGTGGAGAGTCAGAAAAGCAGAGTGGTGATTTGCCGGTAGACATTCAATTCTGTTTACAGATTCAGAAACCTATTATGAATAAAGAATCTATTACTACTTTAACATTGTAATTTATATTTCAGAGAAGAATTAATGGATCGAAACGAACAAACTATAGTATACTGATCTACATGCAGTCAACTGTTTTCACAGATAGAGAAACGAACATTAACACTGAACATTATGAATAAAAGAATCAATTTATTACTATAATACCTAAATTTCTGATTTAAAACAGAATTAATTGATGGAACCCACATATCTTCAAAACAAAATTAATATTCAGAGAGCAAATAAGTTCATCTAAAAAAAAAAAATATACATTTTTAGTTTCGCAATTTTTTAACGAGATCAACGTCCTTGGGCCACTTAGGTATTTATTTGCTCTTTGAATGTTGGTAAATTTTTTGGATGTTTAGTCGCTTCCATCATATTTTGACGTTTTGAGTTTCCATTAATTAAAACTATATTAATTTTTATTCGCAAGTCTTGAAATTAGTAATTTTAAGAGATGCCGGGTAAACGAAATTCAAATCTCTCTATGAAATGTAAGAAAACTACGGCTGTGAAAAAAGCCAAAACCCAGGAACAAATCCTATAGCAGAGTTGCATAGGGTTGAGCACTTAGCACGTATTGCGGCTTCTGGAGATGCTGAATTGCCGGAGCAGTCACAAGTTGGGCGACAACACCAAAATGAACGCTTGGTGTCTGGAAGATCACACCGGGAAAATCGCGAGCTCGGTGCTTGCTAAGAGCAAGCGGATTGGCAATCGAGCTTCTGAAACACCGAAGCAAACAAAAAGACGGCAATAACAATATGCCACATATTTGGCATTGCAATGAGTTGCTGAAACACCTGAACAAACGTGAGCTCATTTCTAATGTTTTCCCGAGCATTCAACTAAATATTATCAATGACGAAAACTGGTTATGTGAGAAGACAATACTTGCCCCGAAAAATGATATATATATATATATATATATATATATATTAGAGGAAATAGTCGGGGAAGTGACAACACACTCTTCCATCGATACAGTAAGGTTAACTGACGAAGCTGCTACCTACCCCGTCGAGTTTTCAAATTCCTTCGAGTTATCTGGGCTATCGTCCCATAAACTCGAGCTTAAGGTTGGCACTCGAAGTCTCCTGATGCGTAATCTCGACCCCCACTCCCCTCAAGGTATTGTAATGGCACCAGATTACACATCACAGAACTAGGAAGAAACATTGTGAAGGCGACAATTCTTACCGGTGCATCTAAAGGGGAAGCCGTTATAATTCCACGTATCCCAATTATTCCCAGTAATATTCCCTTTGAATTTAAAACATTACAGTTCCCATTAAAAATTTCATTTTCAATGACAATTAATAAATCGCAAGGTCAAACGTTGAAATTGGTGGGAGTACACTTGGATACTCACTGCTTTTCCTTTGGTCAACTATATGTTGCCTGCTCGCGGGTAGAGAGTGCAAAAAATTTACATGTTTTTTTCAGAAAATAACAAATCCTACAATATATATACCGATGTATTAAACTGAAAATACTACTAACATACAGAATATTTTTATTGTTTTAAAAGTTCGATGAAGTTGTTTGGAACAAATACATTTTTGTTATTTTATTGCAGTATTTATTACTACCATCACCAATAAAAATAGCTCTAAAATTAATTGTATGGTCACATTGACCTGGTGGCAAGGCTTCATTACGTCTACGCAATCAGCCCCTTTCGTAGCCACTTAACCTAACGCAGTAATCCTACTGGGCATAGAGGACCTAAGTTCAACGTGGAATCAGAACCACGTGAGCATTCTGGCAAACTTCACATCACTCAACAACCTGTGCCAGAGGTGAAGGTCGAGCTAAGGACCTATGAAAACCCTCTGGAGACTGGGATTCAAGCTGGGGACTTTTCCATGTCCAGTTGGACGCCCTAACCACTGAGCGACCAGACCTCTCAACAAAATCTTATATTACAACACTCTTCCACGCGGACGAAGTCGCGGGTAACTGCTAGTTATTTATATATGTTAATAGCTGAAAAATGTGTTCTGTTCTAGAACATTCTAGTTCATTCAAGAATAATCTAGAATATTTTCTTACACTCAAGAACATTTTAGAAGATTCCAAAGATTTGTTAGATCACTGGTCGAAATATGAAAATGACCTAAGTCGATCACTTTTAATAACCATATCTCCCATACCTCCACAACTACGTAGGCTACATGCAACCACCATAGTGCATGATGGGAGACTTGAGGCTACTACCTCACACAAACACCAAAGGTCTGCGCTAGGTACTTGTGGCTGCAAAGTGAAATGTAGGGTCTCTTTATATATATCTATACACGTTCGCCTCCTGATTTGACGGCGGTCCTTTAATCTGTTCAGGAACTGCGTTTATTTTTTCTATACTCTATTTTAGTTTACTTAACAAGTAGTCAAAGATGTTAATTTGCTTTAGCAATTGTACTGCGTGGTGCACATAATAGACGCCTACCAGTGTTGGAGTTAGTTCTGTAGGTTTATCTGTTAATTGTATATGTTGAAATGTGAATGCTGAGATGAGGGTTTTTTTTTTTTTTTTTAAGGTCAGAGGTTGTGTCAGATTGATTGGATCTGACCAAATGCGAAATTGAATTGTGTTTCATCCTAAGCGTTCACTGTGCAAAACGTGAATAAAATCTCTTAAGCCTGAAAACTTAAAATATTAATAGACCTATAATTGTTGTAAAAGTCGTGGTTGCTAGATTCGAAATGGCTAAAATACAAACTTGTAAACTTAATGAATATAATCTGCAATTGATTGCAGTTTCTTAGTTATTGAATTGAATTCGAAATATTATAATAATATCTCTGCTCGCTGTTATTCTGCGAGCAAAGGCAACCACGTCACAATTCTCCAGCCAATAGCTATCGAGGTAAGTGAGTGATCTTACGAAATTATTATTATAAATAATAAATCGACGGTTCTTCACTGAGAAATTTAGAAATTTTCATCTAACATCCGTAACCATATAATAGTTTCAGATCATAAATTGCAATTTCAAAGCTAAGGAAAATTGCATTACATTTAAAGAAGCAAATTTATTTAACTTCGGGAACAGGACTCCTAATAGATTTTAAACTTTATAAACATGTGCTAAGTACTGTCATTATTTTTCTCGTCGTTTTTATAGTATCGAAACAGCATAACATCTCGTTGAATACCTTAAGTGAATCTGTAAGCTACTGGAATCCCTCTTGGTTCAACGCCGCAGGACATTTGCGGAATTGACAAAAACGGTAAACTCAGTCGTGTTATCGGCAAACCGCTTCCTGGATAAGCGTTGAAAACACTGCGGGATTGCAATCCCTAGCTACAACATTGAACTCACAACGAACAACAAAATAATTTTATTTACAACACGTAATAGTCTCTTCTCTGACAAGTCGTAAATTAAAATAAAAAAATTATGAAATTCCTGGACCCTTTTTATCTGGAAGGAAGGGAAAGATCATTCCGTTACTTCTGCTATTGAAAGAAAGATCTTAAGAAACAAATAGTATTGATTGTTTCGTCTCCCAGTTTACTGCCCAAGTGCGAGATGGTGGTAACATTAGAGAACTATAGTAATTTTTGCTAACCAGTATGAATACCCCCCACCAATTGCTCCTCTGTCTCTGTGGTACTTCATTGTCTAGTACTACTTCTTTTAACCAAGACTCTACGCCTATAATCACTTGTGATTCAGGTATCTGTATTAAGTTTGCAAATTGTATAACCCTTTCATTACACTTCTACAGTTCACCAATAAAACCCTTCTTTTTGGCTTTGTGGTATTTACAGAATTAACCTTGTCTTTCCATTTGTACCCAGTTCCATTATTATTTCAATAGCTTCATTGTTTCTTTACCATTTGTGTTTTTTCCTTTAGTGCATGTAAAATCAGTATTCCTTTGATCACTTATTTTTATCTCCTCATCAGTAGACCCTAACCTTAAAAGGCCCAGTCCTGACCCCATGATAACTTGAAGTGGGCTCCCTTACAACTTAAGCTAACAACTCAGAAAGTACTCACTTCCCCCTTCTATTTATTTGTATGCCATGCCTAGTAAAAACCCCCGCCAATGGTGTTCATAGGCACAACCCCCACAACAGAACTAATTCCTCTTCCAAATAACATTTCTGTTTCCACATTTACCCGCTTCACAGCGTGGTTCAACTGTGACCGATCATGGCTCCTTAGTACCTGCATGAGCTCCACCCTGGTATGCTGCGCCTCCTTCACCTCCTTCCTTAGGTCACTCTATATACTCGCGTTTTTTCCACACCTCCCACTATCACTACTCTATCGTCCTTAGTGAATCTCCAGCGTGAACCTATATCCTCTATTACCTAACCTAATGTTGCACTGGGTTTCAAAAAGCTAAAAGCTTGTGACCTGGTAGGCTGTGCCTAATTTATCATGCACAAGACTACCTACTCCTCTCTAATGGCTACTACCTAGCAGCAGAACCTTTTCCATCCTATTTTTCCCTTCTACGCCTATATTCCTATAGGCCTGCTACACTTTACCTACTTCTAATTATTGTAAACGTGCGATGGGAAAACACACAAGTACTAGGCACCCTGGAATTTATGTTCTAGATCACCAAAAACATGTGAAACATATTTGGAATTATTAGGGAAGTCACCAACTTCTTCATGCGCAACCCGATGGAATTCTAATTATAATTACATAAAAGACCTTTTAGCAGTTCCTGAAATTCTTAATGAAACCACAAAAATATTTAAAATTTCCCCTTTTAAGGACCATGAGATACATTTTTTATGTGAACTGTTCAAAGTCAACACCAGAAGCTTTTAAAAATATGTAAAGGGATAAACGCACCTGATACAGTTGTTTACTATACAAAATAATGAGAATCCAGCATATCGTTAAATGTCTTAAATTGATAATCTAAAATATTGCGTTACTTTGTCAGATGTCTGAATAAACGTCTCTAAAAGTTTTTGCAGTTTGAGCCTACAACAAACAATACAATATTAACCTCAGTATCTCGTCATTTTTTTAAAAAAATAAAATGGGTACCAGAAGTATAAAAAAAAACATGTCAAAGAGCTTATCCTGACTGAAGCGCGAAAATTAATCGATCTGAAAAAAAAAAAAATTCTGAGGGTTTAAAGAGGACATAAAAGAAAAGATGAATTTTATTAAATGTTTTTAGAGGACTCTGATTCCTGTATCGCTAATGCCACTAGTGGCGACAACACAGTCTGCTGGCAGCATCGCTGACTTGGAAACACTTCAATACTTAAGTAATGACAACTGCCTAAAAATTTTAAATATTTATCCAACAATTTTTTTTTTTTTTTTTTAATATAACCCCCGTTTGTCGGGTTCTGCCCTTGTGGAGCGAATGATACCGCATGGAAGAAAAATGAGCGTTCAGATGTTTGAAGAACTGATTTTAACTTGATAAGGTATCAATTAAAATTTTAAACAACATCTTGTACATTGTAGATGAAGAAAAATGTTTCAAAATAAAAACTAATACATTAAATAAAAAGAATATATTTTAAAAAAGTATTTTATTTTAAAAATTGAAATTTTGGAAGTAATTATTTTGTACGAGTATCTTGTATTTAAAATACCATTTACAAAAATATCTTGTATCTGATATCTCAAATCCATTACTTAAAAGTACATTGTATTTTGTATTCAGGATTCTTTTTATGAGGTATCTTGTACATCTCTGCCAATATACACCTTGTACACTCCCATTATTCTTTTCATCCTCCTCATGTCGTCCAATGAATTACACTCCACACTTTCGACAGCATAATAGTGTCTTAGAAGTTCACCCCGAGCATGATTGGTGAGAGGTAACGTCCTGGCCTCGCATTCGGGAGGACGTGGATTCGAATCCAAGTCCAGCCTTTAATCTTCAACGTCGACGAGATGTAAAGCCATAAAAATAATAACAATAAGAAATAAAAAAATTGATATTCACGTCGGATAGAGGTAATTGAAGTGCATGAAAAGTTTATAACATGGAGGTAAAATGGATATGAAGTAAGGATTTAGTTATAAAAACATAAATTGTCAAACATTCAATTAATATTTGCTAAGAATATCTGAAATTGCATTTGAAAAGGGAATTAGAAATGAAAAGCTATTATGATTCCAAAAAATATGACTGAAAGTTCACTATAAAGAAAAAACACATTTATTTCACCAGGCTAGTAATATCGCGAAGAAACAATGCAAGTGAACATTTCATGACATGTTTTTTCAATCCATATTAAACTGACTTCACGGCGGTTGCAAGGGACAGAGTTCAGTGTCAGTTGTTTCGACGTGCGTTACCACAGTTCATGGGGATAAGGCGTTATCTTCAAACGGTAAACTCAGTCGTGTTATCCGCAAGCCGCTTCCTGGACCCTTTTTATCTGGAAGGAAGGGAAAAATCATTTCGTCCGTTGCCTCCAGGACCCCTGCTTGCATGGTTCAATATAGGCCGCAAAGCAGTTGACTCGCCGTGCTGGACTCTGGGTTCTAGTGTTCAGTCCACATGTCTTGCTATTAGAGGCTCGAATGTCTCTCCTTTGAGCTGTATCACACTCGACTGACCATATTTTACTCTGTTGCACTCTCGAATGAACTCTCTGTGTCCTTCGGACTTACCCAAGTTATTCTTCGGCATTGTTCTTTCTTGACCAAACAAAGGTTGCTAAAAACTCAGAAACTGTTACTAGTTCACGTCATTTTCAAGACGCAGATTCACATACTAGCAGAAATATCTAGGAACAAGGTTACCTGTCGTAGTAAACTAATTATTCAGACGATCCTGAAACGTTACCATTCATGATGAATACGCGTAGTTGCTGTCAGATATACAGCCGTGGCGGATCCAGGATTTTGGTTTGGGGGGGGGGGGGCTAGGAATTTGATTTGTTTGGTTTGGGGGGAGGCTTGACTCGGGCAAGGAGAGAAATCTCACATTTTTCCAGAATGCCACCCTTATAAAAACAGTAGAGCAAAAAAAAAAAAAATCCATGTCGTCGGGGGTGACCTTGGTGCTTTTGTGGGGGACTTCAGCCCCCTAGCCCCCCCCCCCTCCCCTGGATCCGCCACTGCATCTGCGTATCACGTTTCGGCATCTTTTTTCATTTCTGGGCCAATTTTGACGAAATACCTTGGCGAATTTAACACAGTGATGTTATTTAATCACAGCAAATTACTCTTTGATTACAACCCTTGTTTTGGCGGGTATCCCATAATAAAGCGTACACGAAATGTCTGCTAACGCCACACAGTTGAAGTCCATTGATAAAACACTTTTCTTCTTTTTCTTTAGCCTATGGATTTAAGCCTTGTCAACTTCGATGTTAAGGTAATTAGAGGCGAGAAAGGACTGGGGACAAGGAACGGGAAGGAATTTGGTCACGACCTTGTTTTAGGCATCATTCCCGCTTTTCCCCGGAGTGGTTTCTGTACACCATGGAAAACTGAAATGTGTCTGGTTGGACCCGCGTTCTCCCGAATGCGATGCCAGGGCTTTACCGTTCACCCACCACGCTCGGTAAAAGTCATTTTCAGTCCACCCAAAGAGGCCTTATAGACTTGCTATCTTTCGCCTTTAACACTTAAGGACTGTTCCAAATATTGTTATTATTTATTTACGATAAGATGTCTTTATTACAATTACTCCACTTGCCATGAACTGTACTATTATATGTTAAAATATGTCGTATCCAGAATTTGAAAGTTCTGTAACGGGGAAAATGTAATCCAAATTTTACTGTTGCCAGTACAAATAAAAGAACTACTTACCTTCGCGTTAGAACATTTTTCATAACTAACACAATTTAGTTATACATGATACTGATGTATGCACGTGGTTGATTTAAGAAAAGTGTAGTTTACGTTGTAATATTGATGTTTGTTATAGCTTCGTGTCTTACCTCACGGACGTTATGGGCCCAATCGCATTTGCACAGTTCGGCGCCAGCGTAGCAGCAGCGTGTGTGACATTGTTCCAGCAGACGTATGTAAGTAAATGTTATCTGCTTCACTAAAGGCAAATATGTTAAACAGTTAAAAGCAAACTAGTAATTACGTATTAACGTAGGCAAACGAACCTGTCAAAAAAAATATATATATATATATATATATATATATATATATATATATATATATATGTATATATATGAAACTAATTCCCCGGCTACACGCTCCGTTTTGCATGTGAAGGTAAAACTGTGTAGTCAAATCTGTAGCAAGTCGACGATTGCACAAGCCGCTCTTCCGAGTTTGCACGCGCTACCGTGTTGCCATCCACACGCTCCGTCTCCCATGCGCAAACTAGTTCGTGCAGTAAGAGCGCACGCAAGACGGAGAGTGTAGCCGGGACATAAGACGCATTCAACATTGTACATAATGCTTGTACACTGCCTTAACTCGCGCAGCCACTCTGGATCGGGGAGATCCAACGGTGCCAGGTTCGAGTCCTGGCCCCTGCATTACCGACAGGTTTTCCACGATTACTCAGGCGAATGCTGGAATGATCCACCGAGTCCGAATCATAAACTACGCATTTCAGAAACAAAAATACACGTGTCATAGAAAACCTATGTTACAATAATCACAGACACATAGCAACACTTCAGCTTCTCCGGTTAGAATACTGTAGGTTTCTTCCGGTTAACGGGAAGGTCACAAATTCGCCAATGAACCAGGCGTGGTGACTACGTTCGATATCCTTAGACATTCGTGATCAGTAATGGTGACCTAAAATGCTTGTACAGATATTGCTCGGACACATAGAGCGGATTTATTTTACGACTTCGTAAAAGTATTCTGAACCAGCTCACCTGCCGTATTTTCTAATCTAATAATAAGGTTTGTCGTGATTATAATTTAAGAATGTTACTTTCTTCACAATATATGAAATGAACATATTTCTTGCACATGCCGAATTGAAGTATCTCTTACTGATTTTCTGAGACTTTTCAGTTGCATTAACAAACGGTGTCAGTAAAGCATTTTCATCACCAAAAAAGAATTAACGTTTATTAATTTTTCGTTAGAGTAATAAACAAAATTATTAAATGGTACCAAACAATATTGAAACTTTATAGTTCCGCTATCAGGTTATTCTCATATTTAATAATTGTTCATGATAAATTTATATTAATAAATGAATATTTTTAAATGAAAAGAGTTCTCTCTTAATGATTACAAATCATCAAATTTAATATAACAAACTGACCATTTATTCTTAAAAAATTAAATAAATTTGAAATTTTGCTCTCCATACAAAATGACAAACACATAATTATCAAATTAAAATTATCATATAAAAATTATAAAGTTGAAATTGTTTATGAGAAACGTAATAACATGTCAAAGGAATAATTAAATTAATAGTTCCGGGAAAACGCATCGAAACTGATGGAGACATGAATTCTCATCTTTTCAGTCGCTTCACCAAGCTTATTAACTTGGCGTTTCAAATGAAATATATTTTAGTGCGGTTAAAATTTAGTATTTAGGGAGTACTGCAGGTTCACCTGAGCGTAGCGCAGTCACTATGAAGTATCACTCGCATGTGGAATTATACACATAACAAGTGACCTCACCAAGTCAACAGCCCATTTATTAATATTTCAACCAGTGAGTGATGTGGTTCAAGTTACCATACTACTTATAAGTTCTGGTCGCGATTGTACAGCTCCCAGGTAGTGTTGGAAGTCTGCACCCTTGCAAATCTCAACACCTAGTCCTCGCTATTTTCGTTTTCTGCAGCACAGATTTTGCCTTCTACCCCACCGCACAAATTCGTTCATAATATCGGGCATCGTGTCTTCTCGATACGTTTGGTCGGAGTTGTGAATAAATGTAACAAAATTAGTTTACTGCTACAAAAACAATAAAAATCGTTATTCGGTAAAGCATCCACTACACACACGTCACACATTCAGTACACCTTATTGGAAGATCCAGTCCCCTTCTTCTCAGTTCTCAGCTTGTTCGCAGAATTTATTTCATCTGCTATGTTTTCCACACCTCATTGTTACATGTCAAAGATTTTCTTAACTCACCAAAACTTGCTTATCTGACATAATGTGAATTCGATCCTGGCATAATTTGTTCGAATTAGAGTGAACCTCCCTCACTCGTTCATTCCACAGAAATCCACAAGAGGACCACCTGTTGTGCTAACATATCTTGCTTTTCATTCGTACACTGCCATCCGACGTTTGAATTAGAGGATTGGCCACTCGTCACAGAATAACAAAAGCTGGTATAGAGACAGACAGATCCTGGCTATACTTTTACGGCCAATAATCCTCTGCCTACCTATTCTTGGCTTGCTCACATATTGAGAACAACACATGCCTGACAATTGGTCATTCAAGCATTTATTGCAGCACTGTTAAAAATGTGACGCTAAATGCTCTGTGACTGATTTTATAAATGTTCGATAAAGTATATGATGGGGTGATTTGGAGCACAACAACATTGGAGAATGTTCATAAAAAAAACTCTATGAAATAGTTTTACTAATTTCAGTCTGTAAACTACACGGAGAAAACCATCACTAATGAATATATTATTCGTAGGTAGGTAGCACCGATTTTTTTGATTTTTTATTTTTTTTGTAAATTGTCAACTGGTAGATTATCAACTTTGAAAAGACATATCAGAATGTTGAAGTGACTTTTGTATTTTGTTGATGAGTGCATTACATTAATCTTCTGTGGAGTCTTAAATGTAATGTTTTAGTTCATTTGAGCTCATTCTGTTTTTTTTATTTCTTTAATATAATCAATTTAAACAAGCTACTAATACCAATGCAATATTATGTTCATCCGATTTTGTTGTTCTTTCAAAAGACGCGAGGCTGATATGTGTTAGCTATTACACGTTTTCGTTAATTAGCCCCGTTATCCTTATTAGGAAAATAAGAATTAATAATTGTAAAATGAATAGAGCAGTTTCTGTATTTGAAAAAAATTTCTTAGTTGCAAATGAATTTAAACGTAAATTCGTTTAAATGATGTAATAGAGTACAAATGGAGCTCTAAAAAAATCATTTTCTTTGCAGAATCCGGACAAGAGCGCCGTTCTCAAGTGTGCGTTGTTTCTGCCCACTCCGACGCTTCAAGTATTCCTATACTGCTGGTCAGCGCACGATGTAATGGAAGAGGTACTCACAATGTCCTTCCTTTGTTCTTCTCTGTTAGCGCACCATATTATGAAATTCTTTGGGAATCATTACTATATTTCCAATTAGTTTAAAATCAGTGGCGGACAAGTTGATGGAAAGATTGGTATTCAACCACATCAAAAATTTCTGTGAGGGAAGAAACTGATTACAATCTTCTGATTAGGAAAAGACGCTCATGTGAAGATATTGCAGATGAAATGGACAACGGAAGCCAAGTTGATAGTGATAACACTGGATCTCTCCAAAGCACTTGACAGATTGCAGCCTAAAAAGGTGGTATATAAGGTTATAAACCATCGGAGTGAATGGAAAAGTGACATGCTGGGTGGAGGAATTCTTAAAAAGTAGAAAACAAACAGTTGGAAATGCGGTGTCAAAAGAGATGAAAATAAAAATGAGAATACCACAGGGTAGTGTGTTAGGACCATTACTGTTCATCGTTCTAATGAATGATTATGTTGAAATCGGAAATTAGATTGTTTGTAGATGATATAATGTTACATAAACAGGATTAAAACTTAAGACGACAGCTACAGGAGGATCTGAATGTGGTGTCTGTATCGGTGGTTAGACGTGAAACGAAAATAAATGCCAAGAAGAGTTTCCTTCATTGGAACAAAGATAAAAAATTGAAGGTTTTCTGTGATTAAATGGTAAGGAAGGAATTGCTTGTTGAAGATCTAAACTGTAAATACGCTGCCTTATATATATATAAAAAAAATGGTGAAGCCCCCAGAAAGGGGGAGGGGGACAGGAAACGAAATGAAATATCATGGATTGTAAGGGTATGTTTTGTTATTTCAGTGATTACAAAAAACTTAGCAGTATAAGCCCACTTACACTGATTCGCTTGGGAAGGATGTCATAAAGCCGTTGTATCCTCTTCCGAGGTGATGTGGACCACAACTGTCTGTCGGCAATCCAACAAAGGAAAGATTGGAGCCGTGCAGAATGCGAGGTCTACTACCCACGTATGTTGCTTGACAAAGCAGTTGGAGTTTTAAGGCACGGCCAGCCGTCTTTAATTTGCCACGAAATCTGGTCGCCTATCGCATGCGACAGGAGGGGCCCGCGAGCTTGAAAGTTCGCGTGAGACGACTTCAGTAATTCGTCTCGTTTCATTCTAAACAGTGCTATGTTGATAGTTATATTCTGAGTACAGAAGTATTAACTAAATTAGTCCACAACTCGAAGGTTGCTCGGATCCTCCCGAAGGAGGCATACTAATCCATTGTGTCAGTCGTAGGACGGCCACTTTCTTTCCTCTGGGACCTATAGTTTAACATGAAATCCGAACCACCGAACATCATGGCATAACTCACAACTTTTAAAAATTCCTGGTTCCTCTAGGATTTGAATCCGGGACGGGACCCCGAACAGAAGTTCAAGAATGAAAAGCAGGCTCCTTAACCTGTCCCTCTCTGAAGCCAGACAACCCTCTTGCTAGTCTGCATTAGTTTCTCAGCACTCCCAGTGGATCTCCTTCCGCAGAGAACAAAGTCAAGCAGCTTTACATGACAACTACTTGCGTCCAAACGCACAACCTACCATATCATCACAAGGCATCTCCTTATCGTCAAATCCACGGTATTAGTATCCTTATACAGCTATCTTACCTCAGGGTTGCGTCGTATCTGCCCAGAGGACGCGACCTCCTGCGAAGATTCTCCTCTCAGAAATGAGATTGTATATGCACAGAAAATAGGACGACCCTACATAGTAATCAACATACCAAAAATATTTTTTTAGGCAATTAATCATCTAATAAGCTTTCAGTGTGATAAAATTTTATCGTCTACCTCATTTTTAAACCCACTAATTTAGATCCATTTGTTCCGGCTTTGTGTTGGTATACATGTCGTATTACCCAGGCTAGAAGTCGAACAGGCGATCTCGTCAACAACACACTAGCCACTACACTAATGCGGTTCTCCATTCCATTTCTTGCAAGTAAAAACAATCCGTACAGAATCAGAAAACAAAAGAATTTATTTAATAAACCAAAGGTACACCAATATATGGAAATACTGATTTCTCAAATTTCTTCGCTGGTAATCTACGCACTGCAAAAATTTAGTGATTTTATCCTTGGCCAAAGACAGCTTATCGTGTAGAATTACAACTTCAGTTGAACAAGTTATATTTAGAAACCAATTTATATTTCAATATGATGCACAGATTCTTTCGTTCTTGTAGATTCAATAGCTAATTCGTATAGTCGGTTCGCAAGACAGTTTGTATAGACACAAACACAAATGTCGGAGGAACTGTCACAACTGACTTGAAACACACTATCCTCATTAAGCCTAGTCCTCGCTGGTAGTCAAAATCGCGCAAAAGCCATCCCGGCATTCACCTGGAGTAATCTGGAGAAACCATGGAAAACTCAAATCCACATGGTCGGATGGGTATTCGAGCCCACTTTCTCCCCAATACAAGGTCAGAATGTTACCTCTCACCCACCACGCTTAAAGCGCATGAATAAAGTTCTGCGATTGTCCAAGGACGATCGGTAACAAAGTTCATTTGGGTGTTCTGCAAATACCAGTGTACAAATCATCGTCCTTTCTCGAAAAGAAGATTTTCGACTTGATGCGCAACGTTTCGACGAATTGTTTGGATAGAAACTTTAGTCTCTCGTCGCCGTGAAGTATACGGGCTCAGCAATCTTTTTTTTTTACTTTTTTAATTATTTTTAAGATGCTGTCAATATGGAAAACTTTAATAGAATATTTCCACCTTACGTCGTGTCTAAGAGAAGAGAATTCGATTGACAATAAAAACAGAGATAAAATTACAATTATTGTTTGAAGCAGGAATGATGGAAGAGAAGAAAGGCACTAGCGAAAAGAACCTTCTTTAAAAAGAGAATTCTATCAGTTTCAAATATTGATGTAGGATTCAGAAAGAACTTTTTAAACCTTTATCTACAGAGTACCGAACTTTATGGTATACCAGAAAGAATGTAAACTGAAGAATTTGAAATACGGTGCTATAGAAGGATTCCGAAAATTAAGTGGGCAGATAAAGTACGAAATGGCGTGTTTTAGAAATGATGGGTCAGGAAAGAAGTTTGGGCATAAGCCTTACAGAAATAAGAGACAGGATGGTGGGCCACGTTTTAAAATATGCAGGATTGATTAATTCGTTATTCGAGCGAACAATTTAAGAAAAGAACTTTAGAAGACAGAGATTAGAATGCGTAAGCTGATAATTGAGGACGTAGATTGTAAGGGTTACGTCGAGAGGGGAGGTTACCGCAAGATAGTAGGAGACGGAGGATTCTACCAAACCAGTGGAAAAACAGATAAAAAAGTTTTTGATATCTTTATGATATCGTTTGCCTTGATACTCTGACGGTAAACATCAGGTTGGCGAATGAGTCATCACTCGCCTGTCACTGCCAAGTAGGCAGAAACTGGGACGGTTTCCCGGAAATTCGTTAGCTACTTGGAAGTTTTTTCCACAACCATCTGAAGTAAATGTTCGAAATTATTTGGAGTCAACCGCATGAAATTTCGGAAGCCCGTGGCATCCTCCAATCTCAATTTATCCAATTGATTATTACCGCAGGCAGGTTCATATGATGAAACACGTCGTCTCTACTGACATCATCTGTTTCTGTAAAACAGCGGCTATCAATTCACAGGCAGCAAAGTCGCCGTTTTTACAATACTGTCTCGAGACACAGACACGTATGTAGGTGTGGATGCTAGACAAAGTCTACCTACTGCTTTGCCACCTGTTTCCAATAGTATAACCACAAAGTTTTCAAATGTATATAGATAGTTGTGCTTTATATATTCTAGCAATATTGTGTGATGTAATTTGATCAAGATGCGAGTGTTATCTACAGCTAAATAGTTTTCTTCCTGATATATACCTTCAATAATGTAATACTCATGAACCAGTTCGGGTGGTTTTTGTGCGAAGATCGTAGTCGTGGGATGGACTGACTGCTGCTGTTGCAGGGAGACGCGGTGGCTGTAGCAGCGTACGGTAGTGGCTGGCCTGATGCGGACCTCGCTTTCAAGAAGGCTTTGGGGATACTAATGATACGCGCCCAGCGGCCATTGCAAATCACCACTGGAGGTGGCATCTATCCTATCAACAGGGAGACCTTCGTGTCCGTGAGTATTGCATTTAACTGCTTGAAAATATCATTTTGAAATTTGTGTTATCAATAGGGTTTTTTGTTTAAAAAAGAAGAAAATGCAATACAAAGCCATGAGTATTAGATGTCTACTGGGGTTTGAACATAGTACCCAAGGATATTTTGAAATGGGCAAAAATAAATCGTCACACCCCTCAAGAATTCACTATAGTGCTGGAGGCCTCGCGAGGAGAAAGGAATAAAAATTTATCCTGAAAGTATAATAGAAGTAAGCATGATCCCGGCACGTTACCACCCGTTAACCCAAGAAAAACGCCTCTTCCGAATAAGCAAACGGTCCAACCTAGAATCGTGTAAATTTTCGTGAAACTGACTCATAGACCTATTTTATCGAAATAATATTTACGTTATTCTTTTCACGTCCTAAAAAATATTAGGAATTTGTAAAAAATTTACAGTCCGTTTTCAGGGTATACAGGAATCGGTGGAGTACAATAATGTAAATTGAACTAAAACCCTGAAGCTAGTATAAATAACTATCGTTATAGCCAAACGCCTGTAAATTCAAAATAGCTGCAGCAATGAACTGATTATTTGCTGTACAAGTTGCAGAATATGTGATGCGATTTCAGATACAGGGTATGTAATGTGAATTTAGGGAAAGAACTGGATTGTTATACACTGATGTGCGAAAGTTATGGGATAGCAATATGCAAATATATAGGTGGCAGTAGTGTCGCTTACAAATTGTAGAAATGGTCAGTGCCTGGGCAGGACTATCATTTGTGCTCAAATGTTTCGTGTGAGAAGTTTGATTATGTGATTATGGCCACACGACAAGAATTAACGGACTTCCAAAGCGGTATGCTAGTTGGAGCTAGACGCATGGGACATTCCATTTCGGAAATCGTTACGGAATTCAACATTCCGAGATCTACTGTGTCAAGAGTGTGCCGAGAATACCTAAATTCAGGCATAACCTCCCATCATGGACAACGCAGTGGTCGACAGCCGGTACTTAATGAGCGCGACCAGCGACGCGACGTCTGCGTAGACTTGTCAGTGTCAGTAGACAAGCAACACTGCGTGAACTAACCTCAGGAATGAAAGTGGGACGTCCGACTGACGTGTCCGTTACGACAGTCCTGCGAAAATTGGCTTTAATGGGCTATGGCAGCAGAAGACAGACTGAGGTGCCATTACGAACAGTACGACATCACCAACAGCGGCGCTCCTGGGCTCGTGACCATATCAGTTGGACCGTAGACGACTGGAAAAAAGTGGATTGGTCAGATGAGTCACGATTTCAATTGGTAATAGCTGATGGAAGGGTACTAGTTAGGCTCAGACCCAATGAAGCCATGGAACCTAGTTGTCAAGAAGGCACTGTCCAAGATGGTGGTGGCTCTATAATGGTGTGGGCTGTGTTTACATGGCGTTCAGCTACTGGGAGACCATTTGCAACCACTCATCGACTTCATGTACCCAAACAATGATGGAATTTTCCAGGATGACAATGTACCATGTCACCGGGCCATAACTGTTCGCGACAGTTTTAAGGACATTCGGGACAGTTACAGCGGATAATTTGGCCACCGCGATCGCCCAACATGAATCCCATCGAACATTTATGGGACATAATCGAGAGATCAGTTCGTGCACAAAATCCTCCACCGGCAACACTTTCGGAATTATGGACGTCTATAGAGGCTGCATGGCTCAATATTTCTCCAGAGGCCTTCCCAACGACCATGCCACGTCGTGTTGCTGCACGTTGCCGGGCCAGCAGAGGACCGACGCGCTATTAGCAGGGTATCCCATGACTTTTGTCACCTCAGTGTATTACCTTACTGTTTCCAAGAATGACGTTCATAACGACTGGATCCCATTGCAGATTACGCTGGACCCAGTCTACGGAGTGGTTGCCAGTTTTTATGGCAATGATTGTACGTCGTGTCGCGACAGATAGTTGTCCGATGGCAGAGATGATAAAGTGTTAATCCATCGTCCATCAGATTTTGGAATCATTTATAAGCACTAAAACTTCTAGAAAAGTTGAAGTAAATTTTATTAGAAACTTCTTAATAACACCAGAAAGTGAAGCATGAAATGGTGGACTCGCAAAAGGGTTATTGGTTGATTGTTTGGTATTAACATTGAGCTTTCATGGGATTAGGTTTAAATCTGATTTTCTTAAGAGAAAAAAGTAGCTAAATCTAGAGAATATATTGCTTCCTATGAGTATATGCAGTCTGTTAGGTGGGTACTGTTACAATCAGTGGCGTAGCTAGGCAGTAGCGGATCCAGGGGGGAGGGGGCTGAAGCACCCCCCCCAACAAAAGCACCAAAGTCACCCCCTAACGACATGTTTTTTTTTTTTTTTTTTTTTTTTTTGGGCTCTACTGTTTTAATAAGGGCGGCAATCTGGAATAATGAGATTTCTGTCGGTGAACCCCTCCTTCCCCGAGGCAAGCCCTCCCCCAAACCAAATCCTAGCCCCCCCCTTTCCAAAAAAAACAAAATCCTGGATCCGTAAGCTAGGTCAACAAGGGCCCTGGTGCAAAAAAATTATTTTGGGGCATCAGGCCATATTAAGCGACCTTTTTTTCCTTTTTAACTCTGCCAAGTTGCTGGTAGGGACCCACTGATCTGAGCTTTGGGGCCCCTCTGAGCTGCGCTGGGTGGCCTCTGGTTTGGGCTTCGCAGGCTTCCTCAGCTGCGTTCAGGGCCCCCCTGAGCGTGGGGGCCCCGGTACACTGCACCGCCTAGCCCTATGGTAGCTACGCCCCTGGTTACAATTGGTTTGACTATGCAACGGCAATACCATTTGTGTGTTTCAGTTGGTGAACGCTGCCTACTCGTGCTTCACGCTGCTACAACAGATAGACAACAGCTGAACACCAGTCTATTGGTGTTCAGCAATAGACTGCTGACGGGTGGCCACCTCGTCAGCTCAAGTTTTCAGCATGAGTGTTAAATATTCACTTCCTTTACAAATATACACGTCCAGAATGCCGTTTGTGTAAAACAGTGGAAGAATTATTTCGCGTTAGGGCTAAAACTTAGTGTTTTACATCAAACAAATAACATTTTAAAGTTGAAACATTCATGTTTTTCTTTTTTTTCTGCTATGATTATTTTTAGGTTCGTATATATAAATATAAGAAAGTATGTATAATGAGGCACTGGTTCAAATTACTTAATATGAAGACGGTGCACCAGTATAATCCAATGCACCTTCTGCTCTTTGGTTTAATTTGAATTCATTTCAGGCATTTGTTACGGTACCCTGGAAGATTTTAGTATTCAGCACGAACAAGGTAGAGGTATTATCTAGCTTCTGCGATCCACATTACGACAAAAATTTACTCCACGACAGCACAAACCCCGTGACCTTCCATTACACCCACGATTTCAAATTCCTTTTATTATTCTCAGATGTGCACTGGTAAAATCAGGCTTTTCAAAATGACGGCAGTGGGGCCATTCTTCTCTTCGTTTTGTAACCTATCCTTTCCAGCACTGTGTGATAGATTTTCTCAGTAGAATGCAACGTTCCGAAATTCCCCCATTTAATGTTTTTTTAACAACCTACCATTGCGATTTTTTTTAAAAAAGTTGGAATACTATTTTTACTTTGAAAATGTAGACTGCTTTAAAATAATGACTGAAAACAGCACAGCCTCTTCTCAAGACAAACTAACGTTAAATTCAAACATAAATAATTGTAAACTCAGAATTATAACTTGCAATTATCTTTTGTGATAATTACTTCCTCAGCTTTTAGGAGGACCGCGTCGTATTTAGAAACAAAAATAATAACTTTGATCTCTCACAAGGTCAGATCAAGCGCTCACCAATATTTTTCCTCCACCAGAAATGTAAATCAAAGAGTACCGAAAATACTTAATTTAACTGTGATAGAGCGCTCGCTCCGGGGGCAATTTTCTTACATGCCCATTTCCCCCTTTCCTCCAACAGTTTTTTTTCCAAATCTTACTTACCACGATTTCATAGCTCACTCTGTCAAAAACCTTCTGAAGATCTAATCTTATACTATCCATTTGGCCTCCCTTGTCCATTTCATCTGAAATATCTTGCATATTGCCTAATAAATGAGATTCACATGAATATCCTTGTCTAAAACTTTGTAATTAACTTGAAAACCACTTATGTTCCCCACATACATACATATCTGATGTTGTTGCATGTCAATATCTCCATTAATGTACCTACCATTGGTTGGCCTATAATTTTCGACTCTATTTGCATCCCTCCTTTACGGACCGGTAAGCAGCAAGTATCCAGATGTTTCAATGCCACATCCTGCTATCTTTAAAACCAAAGAAGAACAAGACCACTACCTGGAACATGAAGCTGACTGATGGCACTTGGTGATCACCATGTCAGCAGTCACCCTTCTACATCAGCAGAGACAGCCGGTGGCCTGGATGTTGGCGCAGGACAGCAGTGGTGCAGGAAGAAGATTTACGAGTAGACAGTTTATTGATTCGAAGTATAAAAATACATAGACACTTGCTGATTTTGGTATTAATCAGCGTAATGGTAGATAAATTAGTAGATTAACTGGTAGATTAATTATTAGAACTAGTGATCGCTCAGCTGTTGAAATTCAACTGTAATTCATTAAGTTGTTTAGTTTCTTTCAAGAAAGAGTAATAATTTAGTAATTCTCTGCATTACCTATAAAATTAAAACGATACACTCCACGCGTGACTGTATGCTAAATTTGAGCTTCTAATCTAACCATAGCAAATGATGAAATGTATTTATCAATGGTTCATTTGAATTTAAAATATTCATTTTTACTTAAGGCTGGAAAACTGCTTTAGCTTTACTAAACATGAAGTAAATGCAGTCCTTTCACCGGAAGTGACTTCTGAATCGAAATGTTTTTCTTTGCGAAACTTGTACTGTAAATTCGAAACTGTAAAAATTTCGTGGAATGACATTCAGTGCGCATTTAAATGTAGGCTACCTATCAAAATAATTTCGTCATTTTGTGTGTTCGCTATTTAAATTTGGTCTATTATCATTTTGAATTTCACGCAAATAAGTATTCCTTATTTCTTGTCTCTCTCTCTAATGAAATTACTGAAATTAAAAAATTAAAAGACACATTTTAAATAATCAAATTACCATATGGTATCTGGCAGAATCGCTACATTCCTTTTCGAAGTATTCCTTTTATAACTTCAAACATTAATCTCTACTTTATCCGAGTCTTTCGTTTTACCAAAGACCACAGAGTGTCTCAATGCGGGGAATTAACGTAAGAACGTTGGCTCCGATCCTATTTCACGCACACACATACGTTCGCAAATTAATTTTTTGATTTTAATAATTTATTTGTAACATGTATTAACTATGCTTATTATATTTTTTCTGTACTGCTGACTAAGATCACAGATATCGGCATATTCGCTTACCACTAAACAAAAAAAAATGTAAACAACGAATTATTTATTTAATTTGATTTATCTGTAACACATATTATCCACAGATTTTAGCTTTCTGTACTTCTTCTCCATATAAACATTAACTATGCCAAATCTTACACTTTTCAGTGCGTGATGCACGGCACTTATTCTTAAAAATTGATCCGAAATTTTCGCTTAACATATTAATATATAGGTTTGTAAATTATATTATACATAATTTTTACTTCCGGTATTTCTTTAAGTTACTCCGTTCGCCCAATATTCTGACCGCTAGCTGCACTATCTTCCAGCCCTCGAAATGTTGCTTCTTGCTTCTATATAAGTTCAGAGATTAATTTCGACTGTTTTGTTTCACCAAAGACCACAAAGTACGCCATCTATCAGCTAAAAGGCCGCTAGCTGCGACATCTACCAGCCATCAGGTGAAGCAACGCCCAGAACTGGCGGCATCTGAGCGAACTACATAGGCGAGCGAGTGTTTTATTTTACTTAATTTAATGTATTTGTAACGCATTTTATATATAGATTTTAGCTTCCTTCACTTCTTCTCCATATAATCTTAACTATGCCAAATCTCACACTTCTCCGTGCGCGCAATATTCTTAAAAATGTATTATAAGTTTTTGCTTAGCGTATTAACATATAGAGATAATTAATAGATTAATTAGTAGCATACTTTAGATCCATTAAATCCTTTAGAATAATTATCCAGATTTATTTAAAAAAGTAAATTGTTTTAAAAACAATAAATGTAGAAACTAAGGGCCTACTTTAGGTAACAAGGTTGTATACTATGTAAAAATCAGAAAATAAAATAAATATATCTTCAAAACATCTATATAATAATTATAATTGATAAAATTGCGATGGAGCACCCGCTCCGGTTGTAATCTCCCTTTCCCCTTCCAACCTACTTTTGCCCTCTATTAATTTTTACTTTAAATTCATTCAGTGTTTCCGGTAAGTTATTCATCAATTCTCTTGGCAATTTATTCCAGCCCCTCACTCCCTTTCCTATGAAAGAAAATTTTCCGACACCCTTATGCCTGAAATCAAGTGCCAGTTTGTGATCATGGTCAACCTTACCCTTCCAAGCACCTCTCTTAATTTTCCCACAAATATCTTTCCATATTTCATCACCAGTATAGGCTTTGTACACTCCCATTACTCTCTTCACCCTCCTTCTATCCTCCAATGAATTCCACTCCAGCTCCTTTATCATATTAGTTACCGATTGTGTTCGTGGTAATTTCAAAAGAAAACCCTGGCAGCCCTCCTCTGCACCCCCTCCCACACCAGCCTGTTTATGCTCATGCATTTGCCATGCTGCCTTAGATATGAAATAATAAACGGAAAGTGTGACTTTACATGCCATATTTCATTTCTTTCTGAAGTTTCTCAAGGAAGCACCTTCAGTGCAAATGTGGGTTAGTTAACACCTCACCACTGTTGCCTAGTGGGTCTTCGCTGATGAGAAATTATAGATTAAAAAGCCGCTTATATGGTAATGTGATATGGTACTCGTATATGAACGATTACAAGCAATAAGGCGTTGCTTTTCAGTTGCAAGAGTCAGGTTGGAAGTTACATTTTTTTCTGCATGCTTTCTTTCTTGATACTATTCAAAATTGGTAGCATAAAACTTTTATTTTTATAAAAATTCACATGAATGCATATTTCATTTACATTTCTAAATTCCGGTTTACCTCCATTAATTTTGAACCATAGATATATTTTCAATTTGTTTGCATAGCTTGTTCCAGTTAAAGATTACAAATATATTCCTCCTAAAAAAAAGATATCCATAAATTTACATGGATGGCAAGAGGACAAAGGTCTATCATTGACTATGTTACGGTTAATAAAAAATTAGGTCCATATGTAATAGATACCAGTGTACAAAGAGGTAATGTGATATGTATACAGATCACTATCTTGTTATATTAAAAATAAGAATACTTGCTAAATGGAGGAAAAGAATGAATAAAAACTTACAAAAAGATCAAGAAGTTTTTAAAACCTACATTTTAAAAGATGAAAGAAAAAGACATCTATATCAAAGCCAATTACAACAGAGCTTCCTGGAAAATCCAACAAATAATGATATCAATAAAGAATGGGAAATTATAGCTTCATCAATACTGAAAGCGGCACATGAAGCCATTGGCAAGAAAAAGAAATTTAGAAGAAAAACTGGACTTAAAATGTGGAATGAAGAAATTGCAGAAGCCGTCAAACAAAAGCAAAAGTCTTATCTAAAAATGATACAGGATCGAATCCTAGAAAATGAAAATGAATATAAAAGAAGAATATTGTTAAGACAATAACAAAGAAGTTGAAACAAGAGTCATGGGATAGATTAATCAGTTCAATAGAAGATGATTTTCATGGTAGAAAAGAGATGTCTTAAAAACTTATGAAACATCTTAATGAAGATAAAAAGGAAAGTGCTAACATAAATGTAATTGAAGAAGAGGCATGGATAAAGCACTACAAAAAATTATGGTACAATAGTAATTATAAAGAGGAAGAAAGGAAAATAGGAATTGACCATGTGGATACTAAACAAATTGACCTTATAGACATGGAGGAGGTTGATGCAGCACTAAGATCATTTAAAAATAGAAAAGTTCCTGGACTAGATACAATTAATTTAGAATTGATTAAGTATGGGAGAATGATTTTGGAATTTAGATAGTTACACTTAATTAATATGTGTTGGTAAAAGAGAATCATCCCAGACGAATGGAGGAAGGACAAAGTTATTTCACTGTTTAAGAAAGAAGATAAGAATTCATGTGATAACTACCGAGGAATTAGCAGGCTCAAAGTAATAGCAGATGCTCTCTTATCAGAAGAACAATGTGGGTTTAGGAAAGAAAGATTTTTCATAGATAATATATTCTGCATTAAACAACTACTGGAAAAGAGAAGAGAATTTAATTTAAAGACTTTCATTGCTTTTATAGATTATGAAAAAGCGTTCGATAAAATAAATTAACAAAAACTGTGGGAAATAATGCAAAGAAATTGATATCCTGAGCATTTAATACAAGTTATTCAAGATATGTGTAGGACACAAATCGTATGAGACCTAGGAAATAAACTTACAGAAGAAATAGCGATTAACCAAGGAGTGCGGCAAGATTGCAGCCTGTTTCCAACACTCTTCAATATATATATAGATGACTTAGGAAATGGAAAGAAAATGTCCATCCTGGTATAAAAATAAGCAACAACACTTATATGAACACTATGTTGTTTGCAGATGACCAATTTATCTTCCAGGAAAATGAAGATAGACTTCAAAAAGCAATTCATATACTAAACATTATCAGCAAAGAGTACAATCTGCGGTTGTCTCATGCAAAAACAAAAGTTATGGCATGGCAGGGGAAGTACCCTATCAGAGTTAAAATAGTAGTAGAAAATCAGCCAGTAAAACAAGTCTCCAGCATTACTTATCTCAGATGTGAATTATCTTTTAACGAGGATAACGAATTGAAGAAGAAACTTCACCAATTTCAGTATACGTATAGAACAATTCGACGAACACTGAAAGGTAAAGCATGAGAGGACACGCAACTCAAGTTTTATAAAAAAAAAAATGGCCATACTGACTCTGCTATATGGCAGTGAAACATAGGTAAATAAAACCCAATACAAAAACAAAATTCAATCATCAGGAATGAAGTTCTTAAGGTCAGTAAAAGGGTATTCCCTAAATGACAGGAGGAGGAATGAGGAAACAAGGGAACAACTGAATATCTCCCCACTAAATGATAGAATTACCCAAAAAAGGAACAGCTGGAAGAACCACGACCTACGGATGAGTAATGACAAAATTCCTAAGCTTGCCCTGGAGTACCATCTCACAGGCAGAAGGGACATTGGAAGACCTAGGAAGAGATGGTCAGAAGAATAAAGTCGGAACAGGCTTTAAGCCTATCCATAAAGAGTAAGTAAGTAAGCTTGTTCCACACCAGCGAAGCTGCAGGCAAAAGATAGTACTGTTATAAATCTGTAGAGGGAAGCATGTTTCTTTCAACCCATGCGGCCACACCACAGAAAATTACTTAACAGATTTTAACGGGGTTTCCACAGATAGCAAGCTTAGGACATGACTTTCAGTCTGTATGTTTGACAATGCAGTGTCACATGGAACTGGAACAAAAAATTAAAATCTGTTATGACCTTAAACTTTTTTCGGTGATGCTATCTTAATATAAATAATCATTTTATTCTTTCTCTTTCTTTGGATGATCTGCTGGCCAGGTTGGTTAAGGGCATCTATCAGGGTCAAAAAGTTTATGTTCAAATCCCAACAAGAACAGAAATTTTTATAGGCAAAAAAAAAAAAAAAAAAAAAAAAAAAAAACCCCTCCCTCGGCATATTGTGTAAATAAACTTTGTGCCATAACATTATGCTATCATTTTTGCAAATGCTTTTTCAAACTGTTACAAATAACAAATACCATCCCTGATAGTGCGGTCTGGTAGCTCAGTGATTAAGGCGTCTAACTGGAGATCAAATTCCTAATCTGTGATTTTCAAAGGCCATTAAAATGACCTTCAACTCTGCCACAACTTGTTGTGTAATATGAAATCAGCCAGAATGCTTCTGCTGATCGGATTCCTCAATAAGCTGTAGGTTTCCTATACTCAGTACTGTTACCTGATTAGTTAGTGCACAAGCATTGTGCAGTGAATCGAAAACACTGTCACCTGGTAACCAAACAATCCTTCGGGATCTCCCGGCCAACAATGCCATATGATTAGTGAATTTACCATCAGTAATCATAGTACAGTACATATATATACTATGTCATACAGAAATACATATATATCAATTATATATACAGAGGTTCCAGGTCATTTTGAGCTACAAAATAGGTAAAAACCCAACTTTTCGAAAAAGTGTGAAATTTTGCTGATTTTTGGAGAACTGTAGCTTGCTTAGTTTTGAATTTAGAAAAAACTTTTTAGTACCAAAGTTGTAGGAAATTTTGTACTAACCAACTGGAAATAAAGTATTTCTCGCTAGGACTCTTCAGGAAGGAGTTATAAACGAAAAACTGAAAAAAGTACAAAAATTTTGACATTTTTTGGACACAGAAAATTGTGCCGAGGGAGTCGGAGGTCGAAAACTTGGTTTCTGCATACTCTCACCAACATATACAACTTCTATGTGATATAATGCAAGTGAAAACTACCCCGTTACTGAACTATAAAGTTTATGAAGTACTACTATCATGAAGAACTACTATCAAGACATTGCTCCCCTCACCAGTGGTCGCGAGCTGACCTTGAAAAAAATTGAGAGACAATGTGGAGCAGATTGCCGTGGACTAACCATGGACTCCATGGGACTAACCTCTCTAAATCCCGGTGAAAAACTGCTAAAAATTTATCAATTCATTTATATCTCTGACGTCAGCATCTAATTACAAAATCCAATACTTGATTAATCACCTTATGCTTTGAGCTGTAATTAACACATGTTTCTACCTGCAATTTGTTCTAAATGTTTTGACTTTACTTGTTCTTCAAAGATGTTTCTACTGGACTAAAATTTAATTCCATGACGTCATTGTCTTCGCGGGAAGCTCAATAATGGTTCTGATAATGCAATTTTAGAAAATCTTAGTATCTTATTGAAATTCTAAACTTCTTGAGGAATTAATAGCATGCATTTGACCAGCTTGATTTTGTCTGTCTCTTGAATCTGTTTTTATTCCATTATCTCTTTTATTTTAGGTTTTTTCTTAATTAAAAATAATTTTTGTAATTTAATTAATTGGTCAAAATTCTGTTTAGGGCATCCTTGTTGAAGCTGATTACAACTTTGGCTATAAAAATCTAATGTAACTCTTCGCATTAATGAGCATTTCTGAATCTTTCACTTTGTCTCCCTTGAGCACATATTTTTGCATTACTAAAAACAAAATAATTTTCAAAACTAAATTTTTATGAGCCAGTAGAATACATTTTAAAGTTATTGTTGTGGTAATGTGAAAATGGATGTGGCAAAATCCATGACACTTGAAAAACGACTTTATCTTGATCTAATGACTGTGACTTCAAAATCAAACTAAAAGTATTTTACTGTTAATAAAATGCTCCTAACGGTCATTTACTATACAACTATATGAGATTGAACTCCCTCTAAGTGGTTTTTGCAATTCTACTGACATTACATTAAACTTTTTTCGATAATGATATTGTCATTTTATTATTTCTGTTTTTTGCATGGTCTGCTGGCTCTGTTGGTTAGGGGCATCTATGAGGATATAAAAAGTTCTGGTTTGAATCCCAATCATGACTGAAATTTTTATAGACAAAAAAAATTGTTTTTCATCTCTGACAAAATTTTGTTTTATTAAGGAGACATACACTAGGAACTCTGAAATTTTTCTTTTTTTGCTTAGTGCTCTACACCTCATCGATGCTGAGGTCATTAGAGATGGGAGAGTAATGGGGACAGGGAACAGGAAGGAATACTGCAAAAAAAAGGAACCATCCTGTAATTTTCCTGGTGTGCTTGTGAGCAACCAAGAAAAAATAAAATGTGAATGTCCAGATGTGGATTTGAGCCTGCATCCTTCTGAATGTGATATCTGAGAATTACTGCTTACTCACTGGGCTCATTTCTGTGGTTCAGATTCCACATTAAATGTTAGATCCTATTTATCTTGTAGGAGTACTGGATTATGACATTGGTGGAATCTGCAGCTGATGAGAAAATTTTAAGAGCATGTCATTAAAATATATAAATAATTTTGTATGGATTCAAAGACCCAATGACAGAGTTTCTTTCTGACCACACAAAATCTCTGTCTTATTCCTTTCTAGTTCTTTGCCACATTTTTCCGAACATTAGGGGTCAGCTGCCTTTGGTGAATTTTACTCATGACTGGCATGGTCACATTTGGAGCTTTAGTTTTATGACCACATGCACTTGCTAACAGCAAGCATTTTATACATAGGTACTGCCATCAGGGCCGGCGTTAGGGAGGGGTAAGCGGGTCAAAAGTACCCGGGCCCGCCGACTAATTGGGGGCCCCGCTCACCGACTGTAGGGCCCCTGAGGCCATGAAGCCAAGGATCCGCCCATTGTCGCCAGTTTGTAGAGCTAAAAAAAAATAAAAAGGTCGCCTGTTTACCCTGGGCCCGAAATTCCTAGCTCCGGCCCTGACTGCCATCTACATATTAATGGAGGAAGTGAAGTTTTGCCATCTGTCTGTGAAATATATAACTATGTTCTGTGTGTGATAAGTGTATTTTTTTCTGTGAAATATTTAGTTTATGAGACAGAGATTGGGGACCATCCCAGAATTTGTCTTGATGGATATGGGTACCAGGGTCCACAAAGGATAGGTCACAAATAGGATAAAAAATTACAGGATAATTAGTTTGATATCAGTGGTAGGTAAATTAATGGAGAGATTAATTTGCAATCACATCAGAAATGTATGTGGGTAACATTAGTGATTTTTAAATTGCTAACATTGCTTTAGGCATGGATATTCATGCTAATTTCTGCTAGTAGGCTATGTGTAAGATATTTTGGATGATATGGACAAGAGATGACAAATAGATAGTGTACCACCAGATCTTTCAAGAGCTTTTGACAGTCACCCATTATGTACTTGGGAAGATGAAATCTAAGGTAGAAAGCAAAAAGTTTGGGTAGGAAATGCTGTATCAAAAGAAGTGGAAGTAAAAATGTGGGTGCCAATGGGCAGCATATTGGAACCATTACTATCAGTAAGTCTAATGAATGTTTGTGTTATGACTTACAATCAGAAGTTAGGTTGTTTGCAGATGACATAATGTTATATAATAGGATCAAAACGGGAGAATGTGAACAGCTGCATGGTGATCTGGACAGGATATCTGGCTGGATAGGTCAACATGATATGAAGGAAAATACAAAGAAAGGTCAGCTTATTAGGTATACAGATAAAAAAAAACCTATAGGTTTATTATGATTATAAGGTGGAGAAGGAATTGCTTGTTGAAGAATTGAAATGTAAAACATCTTGGCATAATATTTGATAACCAACACAAATGGGAAGCACACATTGGTCAGGTAGTAGGAATCCTTTATTTGTTGGAGAGAGTAATGATGGGATACACCAGAGGAGTAAGGAAACTGGATTTCAAACGTTTGGGGTGACCATTGTTTGAATATGATGGTGTAGTATGGTAACGATACATATATATATTTATATAAAGTACAGGAAATGATTAATGAACAAAAACAGTAATTGATATGATAAAGAAGCTGGAATGGGATTCATTAGAAGACAGGAGCAGGATGAAGAGAGTCATCAGTGTGGAAAGATGTTGTTGGAAGAATTAAGAGAGGTACATTGAAGGAAAAAGATGATCATGCATACAAACTGGCACTCGATTTCTGGTGTAACGGTTTGGGAAAATACTCTTTTGTAAGTAAGGAGTTCAAGAATTAGAATAGCTTACCAAGAGAAATGATAAATAATTTATCAAAAATTCAGAAATAATTTTAAGTTGAAATTCGTAGAGAGCAAAAGTAGGTGAATACAGGAAAGGGTAAAAAGGGGGGTATAGAGAAATTGCTACTGAAGTGTAAATTAAAAATACCTAAAAATTACAGTCAAGGCTGCCAGTACATGGCCTGGGCTCGTTCCTGGCTCCATTGTACCTCCTTGATCCAGTGTACAGTGACTCAACAATCTGAGCCATACCAGCAGAATCATGACAGTTCTATCTATTTACATATTGTCATAAATCAGTAATGGGGCTGTATCCATTTGACTTTACTGGCATCACACAAAAAGTAATAGGTTTATTTTTATGGGATTTTCACAGTTTGAAACCTTAATTTTTAAATTAAAAATCAGAATAATATCTCACAATGATATGTCAGTGGAGTAGGAAATTAAAAACACTCTTAAGATAAAATTATTTCTTCTATAATCTGGCCTTATTCAAAAAATACTAAACAATACTTTACAAGATTTTTAGAACCTAAGGCTTAGAATTTTGCATAAAACTTGAGGTGTAATTCATTACTTATCCTCCAATGCTATCTAACATTGTAAATCTGGAAGTTAGTTTGTGATTCACACTGAAATGGCTAAACTGATGCAGATGAAATTCTGAACGTAGACAGTCCATATCCTGAAAAGCCGTGTAATTCCTAAGAGATAAAACTCTGAAAGAGTACGTTTCTTGCTCAATCATACCAAAATGGCTTAGCCAAATTGTGTGAAATTTTTGACTTAGACTGTCCCAGTCCAGGATTAATACTTATACATAAGAGAGTTATTATTCCAATAAGATTGTAGTTTCTGATAAAAAAAAAACTCACACCCAGGGCCGGTGCTAGGATTTTCGGGCCCGGCATAAAATGTGCAACAATTTTTTTCTTTTAGCTGTACAAACTAGCCGGGCGACAATGGGCGGAGGCCTGAGGGCCCCTGCAGCCGGTTATCAGGGCCCCCCCATCAGCCAGTGGGCCCGGATACATTTAACCCACTTACCCCCCCTCCCCCTCTAACGCCGGCCCTGATCACACCAAAACAACTGAGTTGTTTAAGATGCTGTTTTTAGCACAATACTGTTATTATATTATAAGTAACAACAATTTGAAATTTAATGATGATTATCAGAGCATGAGTAAGTCAAGATGATGCCAGTTGTATTTTACATTCCATTCTGCTATAGTTTCAAATGCAAAGAGTGGTCTGGTAGCTCACGGATGTGGAGCTAGTTTTTAAGATGGAGGTTTCTGGATATGAATCTCAGTGTGTCCAGAAATATTACAGTCTTTGACTTGCTGATATGAGCTTGCTAGGGTGCTCCATGGTTTTGATTCAACTTTAAACTGTAGGTCCAGCAATGACAGAAATGGAATACTCAGCAAATCGAAACTCTGTCAACAGGTTGTTAGACCATATGAATCTGCTTCACTGTTTACTGCAAATGATGGCATCGTATGCAGCATCACAACTAGCCTGACCTGTGATGTTGAGTTACCATCACTCTTTGATTAAACTTTGTCTTTATGCAAGAGTGGCCACTAAATTGGCTCTTGGGTTTGTTTTGTAATAGGATTATATTGATATTGCTGCTTACTTTGGCTTTACTCTTTGATTTGGTTTGGCCAATTTACATTCAGTTTTATGTAAGAGTAAGTATTTATTACTTCACATTCCTTAAATTTCAAATGTTTAAGTACCCAAGCAATTGCCTAAGGTAGGATTGAAGAACCATAACGTTTTGTGGCATCTGACATTGGTGAACCAGTCTGAAGCTCAATGGTAAAACAACTTTTCACTTTCAGTACTTGGCCAGCAGGTAAGGAAAGATGGTAGTGCATGACTCATAAATACCAGATTGTGAAACACGTTCCTTGATTAAATCACAAACCTTACTTCAAATCGTTGTAGGTGAGAATATACAACATACTTGATGGTGATTTGTCCATCTGATGGACATGTATAATAACTAAGGTGGATGTCTGAATGGGCCAATACTTGGATTCACCCTGAACCTTCTCATCTCTAATCCACAATACTGTACACTGAACACAGATACTTGAAGCAAACCACACCATTTACATCATCCCAGACCATTACTGTAGCAAGGTAACATCCTCTGTAGTAAAAACCTACTCCTGGATACTAGGTATCATACAAACTTTATTTCTGAGAATGTTAAAATACCGGAAAAAGGTAAATCCAAACTTTCACAGATGAAAATGTGAACAACGGTTAGTTACCAATATTCATTCATAATTTGTGATAAACTAATAGTGTAAGACATGTGGTCCTGAGTATAAAGTAATAATGAATAGATGTTAAAATGTATAAAGTAGTTTCTGTAGTCATATTTAACATTTTGACTATATATCTTAAATGTATAAACAATTTTCAGAATCATTTATTTCACTTGAATATAAACAATTACAGGTACACACTTTATCATTATTCTTGGGTGCCACTGAAAAATTCTATCACTCTTATCTTGTACAATCCTACATCAATGTCATCCTAGGAAACAGTAGTGCAATACTGACAAGCCAGTATTGCGTTACAGTTTCTTAGGATGACATTGATGTAGGATTGTGCAAGATAAGATTGATAGAATTTTTCAGCAGTGGCCAAGAATAATGATAAAGTGTGTACATTACTATGAAGTTAGATTCTAGGTGGGTTCTGACATCTCCACTTTGACAATTCAATCAATAGTACACTAATATTTGTATTAAATTCTACAAAGATGATTATGCCATCCTAAGAAACAGTAACGCAATACTGGCTTGTCAGTATTGCATTACTGTTTCCTAGGATAACATTGATGTAGGATTGTGCAAGATAAGATTGATAGAATTTTTCAGTAGTGGCCAAGAATAATGATAAAGTGTGTACATTACTATGAAGTTAGATTCTAGGTGGGTTCTGACATCTCCACTTTGACAATTCAATCAATAGTACACTAATATTTGTATTAAATTCTACAAAGATGATTATGTCATCCTAAGAAACAGTAACGCAATACTGGCTTGTCAGTATTGCATTACTGTTTCCTAGGATAATATTTATGTAGGATTGAGCAAGATAAGAGTGATAGAATTTTTCAGCAGTGGCCAAGAGTAATGATAAAGTGTGTACATTACTATGAAGTTAGATTCTAGGTGGGTTCTGACATCTCTATTTTGACAATTCAATCAATAGTACACTAATATTTGTATTAAATTCTACAAAGATGATTATGTCATCCTAAAAAACAGTAACGCAATACTGGCTTTCAGTATTGCATTACTGTTTCCTAGGATAACATTGATGTAGGATTGTGCAAGATAAGAGTGATAGAATTTTTCAGCAGTGGCCAAGAATAATGATAAAGTGTGTACATTACTATGTAGTTAGATTCTAGGTGGCATCTGACATCTCCACTTTGACAATTCAATCAATAGTACACTAATATTTGTATTAAATTCTACAAAGATGATTATGAAAAATCCTTTTGTCAGTTTTAAACTAATTATGTGGACTACATTAACCATGAAACATAAATGAAAATGCTTGGATAACATTAAACTTTAATCAAACATTACAACATTGATATAGGCACATATTAAACTATCTGACATTCTAATAATTGATTTGTTTCCTATTTTCTTTCAAAATTGACCAGATTTTTGCAGATAATAAAGATAAACAGATGGGCTACAATTTTTTTTAAAAAATGAAGATTTCACTTTATTATTTGGGTGAAGCAGTAACAAAAGAATGTCAGACAACACAAACAAAGAAATACAAAAACAGGTAGAACTATCATTATATCCATATTTAAAAATAATAAATAAATTTATTTATTAGAAATCAGGGTATGTGCAGCAGAAGTATGGGGAGCAAGTTCAGATTGGCAAGAACATAGAAATCAGTTAAAAGAAGAAAATTCGCTCTCAACACTAGTTTTAATCTTGCTAATTGATGAGATAATGGAGAAAGTGACAGGAAACATGGGAGAAGAAAACATGAAGTTGGTAACTTTTGTAGATGATCCAATGGTATAAAGGAATAGGAAGTCCACTGGTAATTAGAGATATGGGTAGACATGAAATTTAATACAAGGAAAAGTGAGTATATAGGTAGATACTAGAATTATGATGGCAAAAGAACAGTTAAAGAGGGTGAATAGTTTAAAATACCTGGGACATTTTGTGGAGGAAAGTGGAAGGAACAATGGAGATAAAAGTGAAAGAGGAAGCAGGCAGAAACATGTTTAAAAAGTTTTAGAAGCTTGGTAGGGAACAAGGATGTGCCACAGAGAAGTGGGGAAATAATTTATGAAGTGTACTATGTTCTTGTTCTCACATATGTTGGCATAACCTGGACAGTGAACAAGCAGGATATCAGTGAGATATAGGTGAGTAAAATGAAATTTTTCAGAAGAATAATAGGGGTTTCAAAAATGGACAAGATAAGGAATAGGAATGTTAGGGACTCAGTGAAAGAGGAAAGCTTACATGTGAGAAGTGGTATGGATATACTAAGAGAATGGGAAAGCAAAGAATTCCAAGGAAATACATAAAATGAAAATACATGATAAATGGGACACAGGAAGATCAAGGGAGGAGAGGACAAAGGAGGAGACAGAGTGTTGGTGGAAGAGAGAGGCAAATGGAGAGTCTTACATGAAAAGCAGATGGATGATGATTGTGATTAAAACATGAGAAATCCATAATTTATTAAAACTGATGACTTAAAATAAACAATGATCATTCCCTTAAAACAGGTTATGAAAAATATGAAATGAGTTATTAATTACTTACTACCAGGCATATTTTAAATTTCTTTAGCAACCATATTAAGTGACAGTGACAAAATCTTGTTCTTAGTTATAGTATTATCAACTGAACATCACAGTTGATTCACAGTAGCTTCTGAACATCTAACTGTTCAACACAATGAATTTGTATTAAGCACTAATGAACAAACAAAAGTTAATAAATGATAAGCACATATGATACTAAAATTTTTGTCTTAGCTGTGAGAAAATATTTCTTTTTTTAGTAAATAATGCAATTTTATGAAACTTGCAACAGTGTAATAATAATTTTTATGGCTACTTCTACTCTAAGACTTTCAGAGAGGTTCATATCAATCTGAACTGCACAGTTATTAAACCAAAGTATATTTTATATCATGAATAAACAATACCATTCTTAGTAAAAGCTTTATCTGTACTGTAATTTGATATAGACAAACAAATGTATTCAAAGTGGCTTCATTTAAAAATTGGGGATTTAAAATATGTCTGGTTTTCCTCCAATTATTAGTGTATTTGAGAAGAAGCCCTGAACTTCAGGTGAACTGCATTGTCTGTTCTGGGACAGGTTCTCAATATTATCTGTATTCTCCTCACCTTCACTCTGGGAAGGATCTGAATCTTCTCGGGTTTTTATTTGATCTTTGGTATCTGTTTCTTTTGGTTCTAACAATATTGTATTACATGAAGGTGGAAATTCTACAGACATGCTTCTGACCCTGTTAACATGTCTTTGTGGTGCTGTTATTTGCAATGTTTCATTTGAAACACTGCATCCACATGCACCTTCACATGAACAAATTGCTTTTTCTGGAAGAGACATTCGTTCCTGGTGATCTCTGTAAGAACTCATTTCATCTACTCCAGCAATCTCTTTCTCAGGTTGATCATAGTTATTCTTCAGTTCAATGCTGTATTTCTGATGGGACTGACTGGGAAAAATGAGGCGTCCCTCTGAATTACTTGGAACATTATCTCTCAACAACTGTTCATTTGTTGAGCTCTCAGGAAATGAACTCTGTTCTTGATCCTGACTACCAATTACAGACAATGATTGACTTGATTCATAATCTCTTCTAGATAATGCATCATTTCCAGGAATATTTTCAAAGAAAGAATGTAAACTTTGGTTACCACTTTGGTTTCTTGTGTGACCTTGATTCTGAGGCCCAATTATAACTGAATCTTTATCCGATGTTGCTAAATCACTTGAAAATGTCTGATCAGAAGTTTGATTAATTTGTAGCAAACGAGGTGTAGGATCAATTGATGTGTCACCATCAGTTTTATGTAAAGTGCACTCATCAGCTTCATCTGAAGATGATACGGAATATTGCCTTACGAGATCAAGACTTGAAGATAACTGTTGCTGATCTGATGGAATGTCACTATGATCTGTAAAGGAATTCTCACTTTCACTAGTATGTGAAGCAACTGTAGATTCTATACTACATGGACCTTGATCAGAACTTTCTTCATCTTGAAATAAGAGCCAAGATTGCCTATTTGTGTACTCTTGTTGACTATGATGAATGATATTTTCATTTGATATAGAAGTGTTGGGTGATATTGGAAGTGGAAGGTGACATTCATTTGGCACAGAAGTACTGGGAGAAATAGGAGGTGGAAGTTGAGGAATATTGTAAGATGTAAGCAAAAGATTACCAGTAGGCAACTGATCATACCGGGTCTGCTCACTGGCAACAGAAGCTACATATGAAGGCGGGGGAGAATCAGGAACTGGGGTAGTCTGACAACTGCGACTTGTTATTGATGGAGCTACCAGTTGGAATTGACCATCATTTGGAAGGAGAAGTAGTCCTGGGGCAGATCCAGTCAAATACCTATGATGTACCTCTCGAACTTCCAGGTGATTAATTATTTGTTCTGTTCTGGATGATGATGAGTTAAGCCTGAAATTATATATAGATGTCAGTAAACGTTATAAACTATTTACAGTACAAAACAAATCTGAAAATGTATAGCAGTGTATAACTATGGCAAGAAACATACAACTGAAAAGCTGAAGTAACTAACTTGAAGTATATGAATTGTGGCTTTGCAGGAGTATCTCAAAAACTACATTGTGATATAAAATATGATGTGAATTGTGGAAAGATCTTACAAAAAAGAATATTTAGATTAATAAGTCACATTATAAATTATCTTGGACTGGTTAATTTGTTAGTAGCACTAACAGTATAAAAGGTTAACTACAACAAAAACAGTATTTTCCCATTTCTGCTAGATTTTTAATATTTTCAAATGACATCAGTTAGAGAGTCTGAGCCTACTGTTCAAACTTACAAAGAGTATAAAAAGTCATGACCTTAACATAACATACTTGAAACTTGCCTAAGATATCTTTATAATTTTTTTCCTTTACTATCTGGGGACAGATGTTTATTTTTTAGTCATCATGTATGTAATTGGTATAAATGAATCTCTTAAAAATATTTGGCTAGAATGTTAGAGTTACATCTAGTATTAGAAACTTCACTCATTATTTCATTTCAGTTATTTTCTACTGTATCATTCCTTAATTGCAAAATTTTTAGGATTCTGTACCCAAGGAAACAGAGCTCTATTGCCTTTACTGCCATTTATGTACATCTGTACTTTCAGTGGTGAGTTTAATTTTCTTTTGGGCCCAGAAGCCCTTCATTCATTTTGAATGGGCCTGTTTGTATTCTTCTCTCAAAGGGTTCTTATTTTGGGTTCTTCATCTTGGTTTATCCCATGTGCTACTTCTTCCAAAAGAGATTTTTTATTTATGTATTTATTTTAAAAAACATACAAACACATTTTTACTGATTCTTAAGACTTCTGCGGCCGTCTTTGTACATGAATTATAGCTTTACGGGTATGACACACCGTTTATTGGATAATTTATCTAAGCTTTTGGCTGTTATACTCCAGCCCATCCAAGAATCCAATTCACCGTGGAAGTGGAAGAAAATGGACAACTGCCGTTCCTTGATTTTCTGGTTCAAAAGCAAGATGATGGACGTATGGGTCATACGGTGTACTGCAAGGCGACACACACCAATAGATATCTACACGCCATGTCACACCATCACCCAGCAATGAAGAGAGGTGTATTAACATCACTGAATTTAAGAGTGAGGACACTGTGTGACTCAGAAAGTCTGAAGGAAGAAATGGAGACTCATACAAAAATATTCCGAGCCAACGCCTATAGTGAATCAGACATCAGAAGGGTTTTCAGACCTCAAAAACACATGGAAGACATCAACTTGTCTCATGATACCAATGTGCCAAAAAAATTTGCCTGTCTTCCATACATACGTGGCATCATTGACCGTATTGGGAAACTGTTTAAGTGGGTGGAGGTGCGAATCATGTATAAAGCTAACGGCAAACTTGGCCAGTCATTATCCAGGGTAAAAGACAGATTACACCCACACCAGTTTACGGGTGTTTATGAAATCCCCTGCAGCTGTGGCAGTGTATACATCAGAGGGACAGGTTGCACAGTGGCTGAGAGACTTAAAGAACATATCCACAACTACAAATATAACAACAGTGACAAATCTGCCGTCGTTTGCCATGCTATTAACACCGGGCATGAAATTCAAGACAGGAGGCTACTGTGGAGAGAAGACCAGTGGTGGCCTCGATATGTAAAAGAGGCAGCAGAAATCTTTGAACTCCAACAACATCAACGAAGATAGCGGCCTTTTCCTCTGCAATGCTTGGCGACAATTGTTATGTGAACAGAAATATAAACAGTATCTCTGAAGAAGGCTGGAGAGTAACAGCTGAAAGCTTAGATAAATTATCCAATAAACAATGCGGCATAGCCTGTAAAGCTATAATTCACATTTTTACTGCATGATATAATTCCACTCAGGCTCTTTTTCATTTTTGCTGAAGAATGACAACTAATGACTAGTGCCACGACACTAGTATATTTCTATGATGGAAAGTTTGTCACTTATTTTTAACATTAATACTTAAAATAGCAGTCATACAAATACAAACAGATTAAAATTTTGTGGCTGTATAAATTACTATATCAATGAGCTGCATACATAAGTTACTTACGGAGGATCACTGCTAGTTGATCTGATCTGTCGACTTGCATCACGGTGATGGGTATCACGCTTCCTTCTACGTCGTTGGCCCTGTGACATTTCAGGAAAGACTTTAATGACTTCATCATAATCTGGTGGCGCTTCATAGTCAGGAGGGTCATCAGGCACTATCTCGTCAATTCGAGCTCCATCTGTAAATTCCACATTTACTTACAATATCTGTAAAAGTAAAACTATTTGTGCAAAACATTTTTGTGTATAAATACATACCAAGAAGTTCACTAATAGTTTGTAAATGATCTTGTAATTCTCTCTGCTGCCGTGCTCTTGCACCCATTCGATAAAGCAAAATTATTAATGCTGCAATAAGCAAGATCAGTCCTGTAACAGACAAATATTTAACTGTGAAATATATTGACGAATTTCAAAGCAATATTTTGGTTCCTGTATGTTCAGAATTAATTTACATTAAAATACTTCAGAAACGTATGAGGTTATATATTAGTTGACTTACAGTCTTCAGAAGGTTTCTCTCTATTATTTCCATTGAACAAATGTAATACTACTGTTACTACAGCATTAACTATATATATTGTTTGTGTTATAGACATAAATAAACTACATTTAATATTATGAAAAATATATGCCCTTCCAAAACAGCTGCTTAAATATTTCTGTCCATATCAAATCCACAAGTCTCCACTCTGACAGCTATAACCCATCTCACAAAACTTTCTCTACACATAACGCAATCTGGCCATCTGGAATAGGCAGTTCTGTTCTGATCATAAATACCTCACTCAGGAGTTCAACAATTTCACATAAGCCATCATTCTGCCTTCCTTCACCTACTACTGTTCCATATAAGAATTTCCCAATAATTTTGTATGTAACACATATCTTCCACACTAGATCTCTCAAATCAAGCAAAACCCCATTATCCTCATCCAGTTTTCTTCAGGCCTCCAAGTTATATACCATTCAATTTGTGGCTAAAGCTTTCAATACAGTGTGAGAAAAATGTGTATGTAGCATAAGGGTTTGTCACAATTCTTGCTTGACTGGGGGATCAGCAACGGTCATAAGCTTTGACCACTAATGATGTAGTTCTTGCGTAGTCTGGGGATACTGAAGTTCGATACTCAAGAATTCATGAAATGGTCACCAAGCTATTATATTAACCCTGTAACAGCTAACAGGGTTACCTAATGATAAAAGGAAAAAGTCGCTGGAAGATAAAAGTGAATATATTCTCTTGAAAATTTGTAGTCCAAGGCAGGCATCGATGTACTCACCACTTTATGAAGACAGTAGATAACAATGACATACTCATTAAAAATGACACTCCACAATCTTTTACAACCTCACCACAAGCTCTGTGGGCCCCTAGGCTATACATGTGGTGCAGTACCCCCTGTCGGCAGTGGCCCTGGTTTGCTTCCAACTATTGATTCTTAAATCTGAAATTGGGCCCTAAAAAATTTATGGGACACCTTTTTTTAACTCTACTACTGGCCAAGGCGGGGGACCCAGGGTTGTGGTGCAGGACCCCTCTTTGTGGTGCAGGCCCCCCTTTGTGATGCAGCTGCACCCCCTATGCTTAAATGTGGCCCTATGTATAGCAAAGGTTCTAGCTCATACTAAACTCTGTTGAATCCACTAATATCACTTGAATAAGGTGGAAAAAACTAAATTCACATCTTGATGAAAAATTTTAAGTCCCAAACTCTGCTCTATTCCACCAAATTCTGTCACCTTTATGGTGAAAATATTTCTAAGTTTTACAGATACATAATTAGCACATCAGTCACAACAAAAGACTGATGTTAACTGGCCATGAGGCAGGAGTAGAGGATGGCTTAAATAGAAAAAAAAGTGTGAAAAAACTTTCCCGAGTGGTCAAATCTGACTGAAATTTTAATATGTTGTAGCCCCGATTTTTCTGAATGTTTTGTTCTATGACAAATTATATGTTAAATCATATATTTTTCTCATTATCCCAACGAGAAGTTCTGTTTCTGATTACAGCTAATAACTTTTAAGATAACTATACTACCACTAAGATTTTTGGATCATTATTTAAAGTTTTTCCAAACATCTAGAATATGTTGCATTAGTAGACTCATCTTACTCTGAATGTAATTTTTCATTAATTAAAATTGGCTGAAACTTTACCCCTGTGTGACATCAAGATAAACTTTATAAATTTAATACCTTGCTAATGCTTTTCATTTTAACATGCAACTTACACGTATTTCTTAAGAAAAAAATGCTCTTTGTTGATAGCGCATTTACTACTCAAAAATCCTTCTATCAAATTTTAATTTCTATTCTTGATGTCATCATCTAGATGAAGGAATTTGGAACAATGCCTAGAAATTATAATCTGTAAATCTTATTTTTCTCCAATAAATTTTGAACTTTCTACTAAACCATTATCATATTCTTATTTTCTGAATTCTTCTCTATTTTCTGTACTGAATTCTACCCTTCCATCTAGTTTATTAAAGATTTTGATTTTTTTATATTACTAAAAACTGCACTTAGAATTTACTCTTTTACTTTAGTTTTAGTTAGAATGTGTATGCCGAATCTGATAACATACTACAATAGTCATATTTGGATTAGCTCTTTTCATTAACTGATAATTCTTTCCTGTGTGTTCTTGCCCCAAGCACATGGTGAAATACAACTTGAAATTGATATATCTCTCGTGATAAAATTTTTAGGCCATACAAATTACACATCAAAATGATCGTTAATTTTAAGTTCTATTAGTGAACATGGAGAGAACAAAAGGGATTGATTTTGAGATTTTGACTTCTGTAATTTTGTTTCCTTATAATTAGATTTCAAGTTGAAAAGTGTTTTTTTATTAGTAAATGTTTGTATAAGTTATTTATTGTATAAATGGTATGTAATAACCCACCTTCTAAAGGAGGAGATTATAGATACATAACCCCTAGTGGATAAACGGGAGGACATTGAGAAATTACAGAATGGCTTACACCACAAGAGAGATTTTGACAAAATATAAACAACAGCAAGATATTTATGAGAAATGATAACAGTGGTATCAGACTAAATTTTATAGAAAGAAATCACAAAGTTACATTTATCAATAGGAATAGTTAGATTTTATGTTATGATTATGATGATGTTCTGCTCAAGCTTTAATATAAATATACAGCAATAAATTTGCATAACCAAATACACTCCTGGAAATTGAAATAAGAACACATTGACGCCGGTGTGTAAGACCCACCATACTTGCTCCGGACACTGCGAGAGGGCTGTACAAGCAATGATCAAACGCACGGCTCAGTGGACACACCAGGAACAGCAGTGTTGGCCGTCGAAGGGCGCTAACTGCGCAGCGGTTGGGCATCGCCGCAGTCAGTGTCAGCCAGTTCGCTGTGGCATACGGAGATCCATCTCAGTCTTTAACACTGGTAGCATGCCGCGACAGCGTGTACGTGAACCGTATGTGCAGTTGACGGACTTTGAGTGAGGGCGTATAGTGGGCATGCGGGAGGCCGGGTGGACGTACCGCCGAATTGCTCAACATGTGGGGCACGAGGTCTCCACAGTACATCGATGTTGTCGCCAGTGGTCGGCGGAAGGTGCAAGTGCCCGTCGACCTGGGTCTGCACAGCAGCAACGCACGGACGCGCGCCAAGACCGTTGCATTCTACGCAGTGCCGTAGGGGACCGCACTGCCACTTCCCGGCAAATTAGGGACACTGTTGCTCCTGGGGTATCAGAGAGGACCATTCGCAACCGTCTCCATGAAGCTGGGCTACGGTCCCGAGCACCGTTAGGTCGTCTTCCGCTCATGCCCCAACTTCGTGCAGCCCGCCTCCAGTGGTGTCGCGACAGGCGTGTATGGAGGGACGAATGCAGACGTGTCGTCTTCAGTGATGAGAGTCGCTTCTGCCTTGGTGCCAATGATGGTCGTATGCGTGTTTGGCACCGTGCAGGTGAGCGCCACAATCAGGACTGCATACGACCGAGGCACACAGGGCCAACACCCGGCATCTTGGTGTGGGGAGCGATCTCCTACACTGGCCGTACACCTCTGGTGATCGTCGAGGGGACACTGAACAGTGCACGGTACATTCAAACCATCATTGAACCCATCGTTCTACCATTCCTAGACCGGCAAGGGAACATGCTGTTCCAACAGGACAATGCACGTCCACATGTATCCCGTGCCACCCAACGTGCTCTAGAAGGTGTAAGTCAACTACCCTTGCCAGCGAGATCTCCAGATATGTCCCCCATTGAGCATGTTTGGGACTGGATGAAACGTCGTCTCACGCGGTCTGCATGTCCAGCTGAGGCGCCAGGTGGAAATGGCTTGGCATGCCGTTCCACAGGACTACATCCAGCACCTCTACAATCGTCTCCATGGGAGAATTGCAGCCTGCATTGCTGCGAAAGGAGGATATACACGGTACTAGTGCCGACATTGTGCATGCTCTGTTGCCTGTGTCTATGTGCCTATGGTTCTGTCTGTGTGATCATGTGTCGTATCTGACCCCAGGAATGTGTATATAGAGTTTCCCATTCCTGGGACAATGAATTCACGGTAATCTTATTTCAATTTCCAGGAGTGTACATAAGGTAATGATAATACTTGGATGAAACTGAACAACATTTGTTACCGGTAAAAAAACATACAAAAAAAAACATCTCAATAAGCACTTGTAATTTAGCCACAGATCAATCATGATTAACATTTAATAAGTAATGAAGCAGAAATCTTATATATATATAAAAATAGACGTGTTTTTTCCTATATTTCACTTTTCAGCCACCACTACCTAGCACAGATCACTGATGTTTGTGGGTGGATGTAGCATGGAGTTTCCTGTCGTACACAACGTTGGCCGAATGCCGATAGCTGTGATTAAAGTTGGTCAGTGCAGGGCGTTCTCCTATTTCGACCAAAAATTTGTATCTCCATATACTTCTCTTTCCTGCCACAACTACATAACATAGACCTTTGGTTTTTGTGTATGGTAGTAGAATCGACTTTCCTGTCGTGCACTATGGTTGTTAGATGATGGTAGCTATGGGTGTGTGGGAGATATGGGGGTTGAAAGTGGTCGACCTGTGGCAATTTCATACTTCTGCCAAAGACAAAAGTGTCATGGTGTATCACTTTTCAGCGAAAACTATAGATCACAAATAACTGGCGTTTGTGTGTAGTAGTAGCACAGAGTCACCTTTCGATCACAACAGCGGCCGAATTTCAGAAACTGTGGTACTGTTGTAGATATGGTGGTTGTAAGTGGCCGACCAAGGATATTTTTGTATTTCGACTGTCTCCGCATATGTCACTTTTCTGCCACAACTACATAGCATAGAGCATTGATGTTTGTGTTTGGTAGTAGAATCGTATCTCGTGTAGTGCACTACGGTTGTTAGATGTCGGTAGCTATAGGGGTGTGGAAGATATGGGGGTTGAAAGTGGTCGACCTGTGGCAATTTCATACTTCTGCCAAAGACAAAAGTGTCATGGTGTATCACTTTTCAGCGAAAACTATAGATCACAGATAACTGGCATTTGTGTGTAGTATTAGCACAGTCACCTTTCGATCACAACAGCGGCCGAATTACAGAAACTGTGGTACTGTGGTAGATATGGTGGTTGAAAGTGGCCGACCAAGGATATTTTTGTATTTCAACTGTCTCCGCATATGTCACTTTTCTGCCAAAACTACATAGCATAGAGAATTGGTGTTTGTGTTTGGCAGTAGAATCGTATCTCATGTAGTGCACTATGGTTGTTAGAAGTCGGTAGCTATGGGGGTGTGGGAGAAATGGGGGTTGAAAGTGGTCAACCTGTGGCAATTTCATACTTCTGCCAAAGACAAAAGTGTCATGGTGTATCACTTTTCAGCGAAAACTATAGATCACAGATAACTGGCGTTTGTGTGTAGTAGTAGCACAGAGTCACCTTTCGATCACAACAGCGGCCGAATTTCAGAAACTGTGGTACTGTGGTAGATATGGTGGTTGTAAGTGGCCGACCAAGGATATTTTCGTATTTCGACGAAATGTATGTCTCCGCAGATTTCACTTTTCTGCCAAGACTACATAGCATAGAGCATTGGTGTTTATGTGTGGTAGTAGAATCGTGTCTGTTGTTGTGCGCTATGGTTGTCTGTAGCTATGGGGGTGTGGAAGATATGGGGGATGAAAATGGTCGACATGCGGCAATTTCATATTTCTGCAAAGACGCATGTTTCACGGTGTATCACTTTTAAGTGAAAACTATCAATTGCCGATCACTGGCGTTTGTGTGTGGTAGTAACACAGAGTCTCCTATCAATCTCAACGTTGGCCGAAATTTGGTAACTGTGGGAGTGTGTGAGATATGGTGTTTGAACTTGGTCGATCATGAATATTTTCGTATTTCATCCAAAGACTTGTGTGTATCAGTATATTTTACTTTGCTGCCAGAATTACATAGCGCAGAACACTGGTATTTGTGTGTGGTAATAGTATCGAGTCTCCCATCGTGCACTATGGTGGTTAGATGTCTATAGCTGTCAATATGAATTCTTTACAATCACGAACGAAGTCGTGGGTACCAGCTAGTGTTTCATAAAAATAATTTTAATCTTTCATGAGAATCCTACATACATACTGATATCTTTACTGTAGGTACTTTTATTACACCTTGTAATGACATACTCAGTCACCAAATTATATTTAATTACTTAGCAGAATGTTACCAGTGACACAGTGGCATTGGATTCTTCATGTTGGGGAAAATATGTTTGGCAGACTAGCCTCACAGGCAGGTACAGAGGGCTGGCCATTTTCTGCTTAAGAGACAGTGAAGTGATTATTGCATTTGGATGTTCTCTGTGTCCAACCACTGCTAATGAAGTAAAATCCTGAATTCGCAATCACAGGGTCAGAATAGCAGATTAGTGCCAGATTTTGAGACATTGTATTGCCATTGCACAAGAAACACTAAATGGAAAATTCACAGTTTGGAAGTGGGTATTAACATGCCCCTTGCATGACGTTTCATGGAGCAAGTGAGCGATTGTGTCACATGATGGACACTTTTTATAACTTTGCCCATATATAAGAAGGATTTTTTTTCCATGTGAGTTGAAATATAAATGATTATTGATTACTTTGAGAAAAGTTGCTGCGTATATCTCGAAAAGCAGTCTATAAGATTATGAAAGCTGCAAAACTGCTGACTCTCTAGTTTAGACTTTAGTTTTAGTCAACAAGAATATGAGAAAGATCCTCCTTGAGGAACCATATGGTAGGGAAACCAGTCTGAATCACTGAGGAGGTGTTTAAATCATGATTGAGGGCTTGAGTCATGGTGAGTAACACTTCTTCTGGTGTGAGACATCATGCATTGTTTTCAAGGACACATTCACCTGGAATGTTCCTATCTGGTTGGCCATATAGGAATTTGAACCTTCATGCTCGCAAATGTGAGGCCAGAACATTACCACTCACCCAACATGCTCAGTGATGCGCTGGTGACACCTCCTACAAAACAACTTCACTGTATATGTTGATGTTTTTGGTGATAAACTGATGCAGGCCTACCTAACTAGCATCAAAAAAGAAGCCAGTGACCTAAAATTGTACTGTGTAGTGCAATGGCAGAGTAAGTAATATATATTCTGCCACAGGTATCAAACATGTGGTAACTTTGATAGAGAAAGAGTTTTCATTGAATTAGCAATAGCAGATATTTTTAGTCATTATTGCATTCTAAAACTTCTGTGTCAATAAAAGGAAAGAATAAATTTGTTTTTAAGAAATCAGATTAAATTTTGCTTTAGGTAATAATTATAAGAACGTCCAATACCATTTGTTTAAATATGAAGATAAATTTTGATGTCAATATCAATTAATAAAATTAAAGGTAACCTTGACATTTGTGCCTATGTAATTGAATCCAAATATTTACCCATACAGGACTGTGATAACTAAATTTAAAATTCCAAATAAATAAGTATGTTCATTCATTAATTGTATTACAAGGTTGAAGTAAGCCTACAGAGTTGTAGCTGACATTCACTATGAAATACATATTGATTTCTGTTCTTGCAGAGGATGTCTTTATCAAATCTCCGAATATGATGATATGATATTATTCAGATTTAACCAGTTTGAAAGAAACACCATTAGAGCTAAAATGCTTAGAAATTGACACATTCATTCTCACTAGTAATACATGACAAGACAAACTTTTTGAGGTAGGGTTTATATAGTCCAAAATTTTATTTAAACAAGATAGGGCCACTTGAAAGTATATTTCGGCATGGAATCATCAGACAATCTAAAACATCTTAAACAGTACTATGCTACTATGGGGCTAGGTGGTGTAGTACACCAGGGTCTCTACGCTCAGGGAGCCCCCAAGCATACCTCTGGGGGCCCTCAAATGCAGTTCAGAGGCCCACGAGTCTTCTCGGCAAACTAACAGCCTTTTTCTTAGCTCTACAGTCGTCTAAGGGGGCCCTTGAGACACAGGAAGCCCCTCACTAAGGGCCATCTCACTGCTCAGGGTGCCCCTACCAGCAACACAAAGCAAAAAAAAAAAAGGTCGCCCATCTGGCTTGAGGGCCCAAAATAAATTTTTTTGCACCGTGGCCCTTGTTGACCTAGTTACGCCACTGGTAGAAAGTCTATTATTTCATGAAATAAGCTAAATTTAACTAGGACAATAAGTAGTCAGCATTGAGGAACACATCCTGCAGAAAATTAGAGTTTATAAATAAATTAGAAGTAAAGTTTTTAAAGGGAGAAAGAAAATCAACTGCATAGATAAAATAGTTATACGTGACTAAGAGAAAATTGAATACCACAATATAATAACAGTTTTAGTTGAACATTCAGATTAAAGAGTGAAAAACAAGATTTTAATATTTAACCTCCTGTAAAGACCTTCACATGAGTAAAAAGAGAAATTAATAACTCCTAAACAGGTAGAATTGCAAGAAAGGTTCCCATAAACAAAATATTTTGCCATAAATCATACTGTAATATAACAAAGTTTCAGTGAAATCTGAATAAAATAATATACTGTGAGAGTGGGGGAATATTGGAATTCACAGGAGGAAGATAGTTCACCATGGGAAACCACCAGTATTTCAAACATTATTTGGAGAGGTTATTTGAGCTCCAGCAGTGCTGATTTCATATAGGCACCAACTGTTAGTCAGTCCAGTTGCGTCATGAATGTTTAAAGATGTAGGATAGAACTTATGATGCATGGCATACCAGGGTGTTGCCTTAGACTTTTAATGACTGTGTGCAACATAGTAAATTTCTAAAATGTCAAAATGTTTAAGGTTTCTCTGATAGAGTTGCAACTCTGTTAAATCTTCCAAGAGTGAATGCTTTATTGTCAGTCCATGTTTGTTGAAGGATAATCTGCAATCTTCTATGTGATTTGTAGTCTGATTAAACATTTTATAAAGTGCTATTGTGATTCTGATACCAGCTTAAATTCAGAACTTTTGAATAATATATTGAATGATTTCTAGTAGTGACTTTCATTTCTCGTGCACCATTTTAAACCATTATCTGTTGGAGATGAAATAGTAAAACAGATTGGTAATTGTAATCTTGGTTGTCCGGGTTGAACCGCATCAATTTGTTGAAACCTAACGTTTCGGCCATCATTTTGTGGCCTTCTTCAGAGTACTGATACGGCTGGAACTGCTGCCGCCTATATATAGCTCCCGAAGACGCGCTCCAAACGGCTAGCGCGTCTTCGGGAGCTATATATAGGCGGCAGCAGTTCCAGCCGTATCAGTACTCTGAAGAAGGCCACAAAATGATGGCCGAAACATTAGGTTTCAACAAATTGACGCGGTTCAACCCGGACAACCAAGATTACATTGACAACGACCGCGGAAGTCTGCGCACCCACTAGATTGGTAATTGATTTATGAACCTTGCAAACTTTGTTAACTATCAGATATATCACATTGCATACACGGTTATAGCTGACATTAAAATTTTGTCATAACGCCAAAGATAAAATTGTTTACAAGGGCCGTCATATTTTGTGAACTATATGGCTATCACTATCAACCACAACTTATTCATAAAGATTTAATACAATGCTCTCAACTTAAACTCACTAAATGATGGTTTTTTTGTATGACCTTTGCACAAATTTAAAAGCAAAGTGCTAAAAAATGGTATTCATATCAATTTTGGTTTTTTCTGTTATATAACTATTTTTTAAGTTTACTAACATTTACCTTATTAACATAAATAGACTCAAAGATATCTTATGGGTTGCCAAAATTATTATTATTTTAATAGAATAATGTTAAAAATCTAAAAAATGTTAATGAATCTTGTTCAAAACAATTTTGGTCAATATTCCTCAATAAGTGCCATCATCTTGAATTTTCAAGATTTTCAGTTATGTGGGTGGAAAATTAGAAGAGGTGCACACATTGTTAATTACTTTTGAGATCATATTACATGAAATACACAACTGAATAAAAATGTTCCAGAAGAAAAAAAAGCTGAAATTTTTAATACCTGTCTAGCAGTACCAAACATCATATGGTACTTGGGGAAAGAAATAATATGTGATTTAAGAGAGAGCCTGGATAAATATCTAGTGTTAATCTACAAGATTTGTTTTGCAATCAATAAATCACTTCCTACAAAAATTTATCACAAACGTAGTAAAGACAGTGCTGTTATGAAGTTGTGATATAATAATTGACAGACAGATGGATGGACTTCAAAAATGTTTAAAGTTTCCATTTTGAGTATGGTACCCTAAAATCTGGATCAAATGTAATGTAAGAAAGTTGTGTTATTTATTAAGTAAAATGATAATTGATGGCTGAAGGTAAAACAATCTCAAAAAGTGAATAGCATTAGCAAAGAACAATCCTCCCCAAAGAAGATTTTTTTTTTTTAGTTCAAGGCAGAAAACTTGTACTCAGAAAAAAACTTTTTAATACTGAGTGTATGGATAATACAACCTTAAGAAGGAAAATTGAAGCAGTTTAAATATGGTTCTTCAGATAATAATGCTAAAATTAAGTGGGCAGATAAAGAATATCACAGACATGTGTTGCACACGGTGGAAACCGAAAGCAGTTTATAAAATAGTTTCACTGAAAGAAGACACAATATCATAGATAGAATTTTAAAATGCACAGTGGAGGAATCAACCAGAGATAAGAAACATACATAAAGGCTTAACATTTGACTGCATACTAGCTCAGGAAATGAGGCGGTAGATTATTACTGCATCAAACCAGTCTGCTCTCCAGAAATATGACTTTTTATCCTACATAATCTTCATATGCAGGTTCCACGAATTCCAAAGACCTCAATAACTTCTTTAGATCAAAGGCCAAAATAGTCCTTCCTGATTTCACAAACTCTCCTTCATCCCCCTTTCTTTTTCACCAGATTTTTATTTTCAGCACAGTTTATTCTCATCTTTATTATTTCTGGTTTCTGTGCTTCCATCAAGTTTCTTTCCCTTGTTTTCTTTGCTCTGATTTATTATTGAGAAGGAAGAGTGGGAGCAGGTAACAGGTGGAAGAAGAAATGTGGTTAGTAGGATGAAGAAGCCTGACTCTTCAGAAATTGTGGCGGAAAATAGGTTTGACCTGTTGCCAGAGTCAGGTGGAGAAGAGCCTCATGTAGATTTGAGAGTAGGTAAGATGTAGCTGGCCTTTAGGAATAAGCGCGTGGAAGGCAAGAATAGGGAAAAAAAGGGTTCTGCTGCTAGGTAGTAGCCATGGGAGAGGTGTAGGCCCTCTTTGGCAGGATCAATTAGGCACAGGTTACCAGATCACAAGTTTTTTCAAACCTAGTGCAACATTAGGTCAGGTAATAGAGGATATAGGTTCACTTTGTAAGAGTTTCAACAAGGACACTAGAGTAGTGATAGTGGGAGGTGCGGGGAATAGTATTGATAGAAATGCGAGTTATAGTATAGAGAGTGACCTGAGGAAGGTGGTGAAGCAGGCACACCATACCATGGTTGAGTTCATGCAGGTCATAAGTTGCCATGAGCTGCCACAATTGAACTATGCCGTGAGGCGGGTAAATGTGGAAACAGAAGAGGTACTTGGGAAAGGCATTAGTTCTGAGTTGAGGTTTGTGAATGTGAACACCATAGGTAGGTGGGGTTTCACTAGGCATGGCCTACACCTAAATAGAAAGGGAGTACTTTCTCCGTTGTTAATTAAAACAGTGAGGGAGCACATTTCCAGTTATGATGGGGTCAGGACTGTGCCTTTGTTAGGTTAGGGGCTGTGAGCACCTTAGAATTGTGGGTAAATTCTAGTTTTCTTAGCTTAAGCAAAAGGAAGGGAGTAAGCTTTCCAGTAAACATATAATTTTCATTGCAAGTAAAGGAAGTGAGAAACACTTCATGCAGAAGCTGATACCACAAGCCAATTTAATAAATAGACTATTTAAATAACAGTAAAGTCACTCAACATATAATACAAGTACTAAATAAACATTTGATAATAGTAAAGAACTTTTAAACTAACCTGGAATAGGGTAATCCATTATTATACAACTTCTAAAACACGTAATTAAATTCAAAGAAAATTCCGATAACTTCACTTTTTCGATATAAGCAGCAGAAGGATAATTATGGACCAGAAACCATGTGTTTGCTAAACGGTTTTCAAACCCGATCTTGTTAAACAGATAACTTTGCTATTACACCACCAATAATAATAAAATTTACACAACTGGAATCAGGAATTTTTATAGAACATGATAACACAAATTTTATCACTTTAATTTGTAATTCAGCAGAATCACTTAAAAAATGCTTAAATTTAGAAAAAAATCTGGGAATCACTAATTAACTTTCGGAAACTTTTTACCAGTATGCCCGAAAACTAAATTCAATTACAAGAAAGCTTAACATTTGAGAATTTTTGCTAAACACTTTTTGCAAACCTTGAAGATCAAGCTACCCACGGTTAATTTTAAAACACATTCCATAATTACATTTTTGCACACTATTTTTGATAAGCAGTAGGATACCCATGTCACACAGATGAGGGTATATACTGTAGGTAGTGGCCTAGGAGAGAGGGTTTTCTGTAATCCGGGAACATTGTGCATATTGGACCTGCACTCGGCATGGTGCGTGTGTGTCGGTTAGACCAAGCAATAGCCGGAAATCGTTGAACTTTGAGTGACCGAATGGCTGATGTACCACCATGCAGGGCCCGCTCTAGGGGAGGGGGCAAACCGGGCATTTTCCCGGGGCGCTAAAATTTAGGGGCGCCATTTCGGCTGTAAGTGTGAGAAAAATATTAATAATATTAATGGGTTAAATACCAAATTAATAAAAAAAATTCCACATACCGTTTTTTTCGTTCGTTAAAAACTTACAGTTCTTAGCTAGACTTCGAAGAGACGGGGCGCGGACCTCAAAGGGGCGCGCCGTTGCCTCGCCGCCTCTGTGTGAATTCCGCCATAGGAGCAACTTCAAAACGCGCCGTGTCCGCGCCACGTCTCTTCTGTATGAATTGAGCCTTAGCACACGAGTAGAATGCGTTGTTGTCTCAATTTGCTTATTATTGCTAATTACAAAAGTGGTTTCATTACACAACAGCATTAGTCTTACTATTACGTTATTAATAATAAGTGGAAGTTCATAAAATTTACTTCAGGATTTCATAATTTCTAAAGGTAAGTACATCTATGATTAAACTGTCATTTAGTTGGATATACAACATTAGCGCACAACGACAAAAGCACACAACAGAAGCCCAGTAGGTGGGGGCTGTTACACCTGCCCTCAGCTACCTGCACTGATTCCGACGTTATACTGCCCACAAGTTACTAGACGCGGTGAAAAGGAGTGTTTTTCGCAATTGCAGCTAGGCTCTAATACATGGAATCGATAGTGCTTGGCGGGAGATGCTGAGTATTCATTTATTGAATTGATGAACCCAATTAATATGGATCTGTTATTGGAAATTGAAGTGGAATAATTTGCATAATAATTTCTTCTCGTAATCCGAGCCTCACAGATTTGTTGTACAAATTAGATGCAGGCATTGTAAGTGTTATGGTTGGGTTAAATTACATACGCTAGCTTTGATCGCTTGTGAAAATACTGTAGTTTAGTGGGTGTGGGACAGTACTTACAATCATTAATAAATAAATAATATTACCAGCTGCTGATTACCAATTAGTTACCTCACATACCGTTAGTATATTCAATTTCGAATATTAACTGCTAATATATAATAACACATGATGCTTATTATATATACGAATGCGGTTTACAGATACTCTAATTGCTGCATTTGTAAATCGTTTCAACAAAAAGAAATTCATTAACTATTTTAGTGAATGTGAATAACTTTGTCAGTTGGTTTAATAAGTGCATTGCGCAACAATCACTCCACATATTTTTTGTTTGTTTGTTTGTGAACTTGGAACGTATTCCATTTAAGCCTATAGAAATTGTCATTCTGTATGCACGGTTTCTGCATTTGCAGCAAATTTATGGATCGTACCTCCGTGAATGAGCTTTGACTGTGTAGTAACACTACACTTTCTTTATGTTCACAGGGTATGGAAAATATTTTGTGTTGTGCATAAGTATTTTTTTATATCGACTGAGAATAATTTATCTTAGTTATGGTTTTAGCTTATTTAGAGCAAGGATAAATATTTACTTTTTATATTATTTTATAGTGTACATTGTTTGAGTTACGTGCATGCCTCTTCCAAAATGTCTGACGGTCAAAGAAGACTATCTGGTTACCAGTACAAAAAAAGAAGGTTGGGAAAGGAAGCATAAAGGCAGAATCAATCTGACGCATTAAAATATATACTGTATTCAGGGTTTACCAAAACAAATCTTAGAATCCAATATCAGGTCGGAATACAAAAGAAGTAGAATCGTCAGAGAATAATAGCGAACAAATCAACAAAGTTTGTAAACCAACGTGAGACCTCACAGAAGGCATTCTAATACTTTGTGGCCAAGAATTTTATGAGACGCCGTAAGAAGCTTTTTAGTAAGGCAAGGTCCACTTAAACTATTGCATAATTACAAATTTCCTGACACAGATCGACGCAAAAGCGCAAAATATTATACTCGAATTTTTAGCAACGGAGAGCAAATATTGCGAAATTAGCTACTGTGTTTACTACTTCTGTTGCAAAACTTTCAGTTGGTTAGTTAGTTCTCTCTCACAGGAGGGTTTTAAAAATAGGAAGCACCTCGACGAAACTTTAAAAAAGCATGAAATTTCGAAAAATCATATTCAAGCAAAAAAGATTAAATTGTTGTAAAACTGTAGATGCTGCCACTCAAAGAGTTATTAATGCTTAAATAAATCATTGGAATAAGGTGCTTCTAAGAATCGTTGCAATCACCAAAATGCTTGGTAAGTTGACTGGTTTTTCAAAGTACAAGCGACAAGTTGTTTGAGCATAATAACAGTAATTTCTTAAAAATAGTTGAGTTTCTGTCTGAATACGATCCCATTATGGAAGAGCACGTCCGTTGAGTGCTTTAAAAAGTAGGGACTAAAGATCAATATCTTGGAAAAATATAGACAAACCATTCCATCACTCTGTGCCATGTTACCTGCCAGTTGTTTAAATAAATAAAAAATGTCTGTGCCTCCATTGTTTCAAATTCATTTTACTCTCTGGCCAGTTTGAATGTAATGACAAATCTATCATTGCCAGAAAATTTTGTTACAAACTGGGATAGTAGATCTGCTGCAATCAAAGTGTAAAGTCTCGTGTTATTAATGAAATTTAAAAAATCAAATATTTTTTCCATAATTTTAAACTGTACTCCTGATTTAGTAAGATACAGCAAATTACTCTTGTAATCAGATATCTTTCAACCAATAAATTTAATCCTGATGTTGAAATTAAAATTAATGAAAGCTTTTAAGGCTTCTTACCAGTCGAAAGATCCACAGGAAAACAAATGTCTGACATTATAGTTGGAGAACTTAATGACTTGTGTTTAAATTTGCAGGATATCAGAGGACAGGGACTCACAACGGGTCCAATATAAGGGGCAATAAAGCAGGAGTGCAGTTTAGAATTAAACAATATAATTCGTGAGCATTCAATGTTCCGTGTAGTAGCCATTCTCTCAATCTTGTTATTAATGGCAAAAGCATCCTTGGAAGCCACTAATTTCTTCAACATAGTCCAAAAAATATATTTATTCTTTTTGGCATCTACTTTTCGATGGGCAATACTTTTAAAGCATGTTCAAGATTCAACTTTGAAAACATGGAGTGACACTAGACGGGAGAGTAGGATAGAGAGGATAGAGGCACAAAACCCTTGAAATTTCATTTGGGAGATGTATACGACGCCTTGCTAAGCATTTACGAAAACCAAGAAATTGATAATTTAATGATGTAGCCATTTTGGCAATTGAGTATGAAATTGCCGATGAAGTAAATTGTAGGATGTAATAAAAAATTCGCAACCTTAAGAAAAAAAAAGTTTTTTGTGATTTTAGCATATTTGATGTAATCTCGTTTTATTTTCAAAATAATGGCATTTAGATTGTTTGTGTGATAATATCCATCTGTAATAGCATTTTAAACGTAAAAATATGGTTAATTTGTGTCTATGTACAGATATTTCATAATTAATTTCACTGTTTTGTGCCGCTAGATCAAAATTCAATAAGTTTATTTATGAATATATGATTTTATTAAAATTTAAAATTAAATATTTTATTTGATTAAAAAATTAATTATTTTTTTTTTAAATATATAATTCTACATAATCTTCAGGGGCGGCAATTTGTCTATTTGTCTGGGGAGGCAAAATCGCTAGAGCGGGCCCTGCACCATGTTAGATTTTCTGATGAGTGATTGGCGATGATAATGACTATGAACTTTTAAATTTTCAAAAGGGGTTTCGGTTGGTTTTCTCTCTCTTCATACTTTGCAAATTTTTGAAAATGTTTGATTAGATAGCCTATTTGACTGTGATTGCTGTTTTTCCAAATGTGATTTTCAATAAACTTTAAATTTGTCATCAAGTGGACTTTTCAAATGTTTTAACCTTGAACAGTAACCTTTTCTAAGCTTAGGGTCGAATAAGCTTAGTGGCGACCAATATGCATTACAGTTGAATATTCCAGGCAGGCACATGGTCAATTTAAAAGTACAGAAGCAGGTTCAGATAACATTTTATTTCAAGCAGACATTCAGTTGAGGTATCTAAGCATATACTTCACTCTGTTTAGCAGCTTAGTCCCTTACAGGCTGCTGCTGAAGGGATGGAGATAGATGATCAAAGTGATGCTAACTGTAGATCCACAGTGAGAAAAATCACAGATGTTAAAGAAATAAATGAAGTTGCTGAAACAATAACTGATTGGGGTAGAACTGAAAAAGAGGAGGAAAATGCTAAAAATATACAGCCAGTAATAAGGGTGTTATGGTGACCTGCAGAAGTATAATGAACAAAGTAATCGAATTTGCAAACATAATAGAGATACATTAACCACAAGTAATAAATGGGGTAGAGAGTTGGTTAAAAGAAGAAGTACTAGATAGTGAGGTTTTTCCCGATAGTTACAGAGTCTATCGCAGAGATAGAAGAGCAATTGGTGGAGCAGTTTTCATAATAGTTAAAAAAACCTACCACAGTTCACTGGTGTTCATAGATCATGACCATGAGTTACTTGGGGTAGATTTATAGGGTAATAAAAAAGAAAAAATCAGTGTGTTGGCTGCTTATCGCACTGGAAGAATGGCAAATAAAGATGAGGCTCTTGGGGAGAAATTAAATTCATACTCTGATTTCAGAGGTGAGAATAGAATGGTCATTATTGGTGGGGATTTAAATTTACCAGGTGAAAACTGGGTATGAGATAAGGTTAATAACACAAGGGAATAGAGATTTGAAAATGCCTTAATAAGGGAAGGAGGATTTACACAAGCGGTAGAGCAGAACACAATGCGACTAAATATTTTGGATATATTCCTAATAAAGCCTGATGATAACCTTGTAGGGTGTCAAGTAATGGATGGAATAAGTGATCATGAAGCAGTTCAGATGGATATTAGAGGATTCAATGAACCAGCAGCCAAAATTGAAGGTGGAAATTGGTACAATTATAAAAGGCACAGTTTTCAAAGAGCTGGAATAGGACTCATTGGAAAACAGGAGAAGGGTGAAGGGGGTCATGGGAGTGTACAAGGCGTTTATTGGTGATGAGGCATGGAAAGATATCGGTGTAAGAATTGAAAGTAATGCATGGAAGCAGGGCCGGCACTAGGAATTTCGGGCCCGGGGTAAAATGGGCGACCTTTTTTTTTTTTTTATTATTTCAGGCACAAGTGTGTGGGAAGATTCTCCTTTTTAGGTAAGGGTGTCAGGGATTGGAATGGGTTACCAAGAGAGATGATGAATGATTTGCCAAAAATGTTGAAAGTGTTTAAATTTAAAATTTGTAAAGGGCAAATGTAGTTCAGCGCAGAAAAGGGGGAAATTGCCACCATAGCGTGCATTCCATTGCAATTGAATTTAATTAATTAATTTATTATTATTATTTCACAGTGACTGCATCAATCTTGTTATATCACTCCACTTATGTTACACATTATTTATTATTTCTTTACCTATTTTATTATTTATCATCCAAGCAACAAAAAATTCTGCTGTATCTACATTATCATTATTTTATTTAATTGCTTTGGAGCCAACACTCTGATGACAATTACATTAGACTTGGAATGTGTCTGTTGTGCTCCTTCTTCTGATAATTGGCTTGTCAAGATACTTTGTATCTGTATTTAACTTATTTCCTCATTGTCACACTCTTTAAGTTTGTAAAGTGATTGTTTTACTATTCACAGTCACTTATATATATATAAATTACTGGATTTATCTGTACTAATTGGTATTTTAAAGCGTACCTAATCCAAGAACTTTTATACAAGCTCTATTTCTCAACATATGCTACTGTTTGTGAAAATTGCAACACCATTAAGTAAATGTGATTACAATGAAATTTATACTACAGATTAGGGAGATGCATAAATGATTAGAATTATGATTAGAATATGCACATTGCCGGTGAGAATTTAATATGTTGTGAAGCTGCCAGATGCTGCTATCAGGGCCTCTTAACATCTTGGCATGGAATCAAATAGAGGCTGAATATTTTTCTATGGAACTTACTACTATCTATTTTGTAAGCTTGTCCAAAAAGCATTGATAGTGATTTCAGGAGGACCAGAATGAACAAGTTGCAAACCAACATTATCACGGGAGATGTTCAATGGTGACATGTCAGGCAAACAGGCCAACAGCCTGTCCTGTAAGAGCCACAATGAAACATTACGTCAAACCTGTTTCCTGGAAGCCAATCATTCTGCCATATTCAAACTAATTTACATGTTACTATTGCACCTTTTCACGTCAATGTGGTATACTGTCACTTCCTTACACATTTTCACTTCATTTGATGGCTCTGCACTGACTGAGCGTGGCATAACACTGACCTGCCTGGTCATAAATAAGAGGAAGCCGCAGGGTCTATGTGCACACCATCTCTCTGCAATTTTAATCCTTTAATATGGGTTCACTGTCCTATACATACTCCAATTTTGGAGCAATTCAGATGATTCCTTTTTTGTATTGCAATTTTCACAATCAACAATGTATATCGTGATCTTATTGATGTATAGTTTCTGATAAAATACAAAGTTGCATCAACAAAAATACATTTGGCTTACCTAGACTGCTGACAACAAATACAAGGGTGGCAGTTTTCAAATCAGGATAACGTTCCATCTTGGGAAAATAATAATTAGGTGTATGAGAATACCAATGACGATCAGGATGGGGCTCTGTCTTCCATTCTGAAAACATATAAGGAAGGTAAAAACAGAAGTAGAAATAATTAAGAAGTTATAATTATAAATCATTGGCCTTAATTACCTTGATAGCAACTTGTGGGTTCATCACTGTTGTCACCACAGTGATCAAAGCCATCACAATACAATTGTGATGGTATGCATCGGTGGTTTTGGCATAGTGTGTCAGATCCACTGAAGCAGTCTAGATATGAAAAGAAATTATTAACACTAGATTACCAGTTCAAAATTCAAATTCAACTATCAAAATTCATATACGTACAAGCAAGGTTAAAAAAAAATAATAAAAAAAAAATTGTTGATAAGCTCTCCTCTGAATTTATCTTCACAAGGACAACAGGTAAATGGATAAAAGCAATTAAGAAAGTTTTAGGGTAAAAAGAGTGAATGGTAATATAATGGAAGAAGAGAGCTGGTGATCAATAGGAAGTGGTGAACATGCACCAAGCAGAACACACCAAGTAGAACACACCGGTGCTAAAAAATGTCCAAGATGATGGTGTATAGATTTTAATCATCTGTGGAGTAAACAGATGGAAGAATACCAGTGGCGGATCTACAAATTTTCCTAGTCGGGGAAAAAACTTGACATTGCCGCCCCTTCAAACATAAATTTGCCGCCCGGGGCGGTACAGAGCTATTCTTTGATTTTGCTGCCCCCTGATGATAACCGCTTGGGGCAGTAGAGCTAAAAAAAAGGTCACCGCCACACGATTTTGCCATATACCGCTCCTTCAAACATGATTTTGGCGCCCCCCTGAAATTGTCGCCCGGGGCAAGCGCCCCGGTTTCACCCCCCCTAGATCTGGCACTGAAGAATACTGTAAATAATTAAACCAGAGCTTCAATTAGAAAATTGCAGCTATGAAATCATACCACAGTATGAATATATCCTTACAGAACCATGCTAAAATTTAAATGCAAATGAAAACAAAAAATTGTAAATACCTTTCTGACACCAAATGCTTGCTAGGTATATATATAGTTCCAGCATTACATTGAAACTCTGATTAGTTATAATATTTAATAATATAATATTTAATTAAATTGCAATGGAGCACACACTGCGCTGGCAATTTCCATACACATCCATCTTCCCCCTTTCCTGCAAACATCTACATACTCCCTCTATAAATTTTAACTTTAAATTCTTTCAATGTTTTTGGCAAAGTATTCATCATTTCCCTTGGTAACTTATTCCAATCACTGACACCCTTACCTAAAAAAGAGAATCTTCCTACACCCTTGTGCCTGAAATTGAGTGCTGGCATGTGGTCATGGTCATCTTTTCCCTTCCATGCATTACATTTCATTCATAGACCAATATATTTCCATGCCTCATCACCAATATACGCCTTGTACACTCCCATGAGCCTCTTCACACTCTTCCTGTCTTGCAATGAATCTCATTCCAGCTCTTTTATCATATCTGTTACTGATTGCATTCTGCAATAATTTCCAGGAACAAATCTAACAGGCCTTTTTTTGCACCATCTTCAAATTGTAAACATGTTGCTTGCTTGGGGTTGTATCTTACAGCAGCTGTCTTAACTGTGATCCTGTCTGGTACCCTTAAGTGACTCTATTTATGTTCGCCAATCCCCCGTAATTACCCCAAGGGATAAAGGTTTGTTCTTAGAATACAACTTCAGACTTCCTGATTAATTCCAAATTATATATTTTGAAAAAGATCTTACATTAACTCAGTGCCAGCGTAGGCCTAATAGAAAAGCATCAGACTTCTCTCCGAAATAAATGATTACAGGTTAAACCATCCACAGTAAGCAACTTCCTCCTAACCCCTAGATGTGAAAGTTAAAAGTTCATCTCGAAGGAAGATTGACCCCGCACCATTATAACGTCACTACTAAAATTTTCTACATCTCCGCGACCGACCAACACGCCGTCCTCTCAGTTCAATTTCTGCCAAATTGCTGCCACCCGCCTAGGCTAGCGGTGGCTCCTTATATTCACATTGGGACCGCTGACTCAGCAGATGCTTGATTTGACAAAGGGAAACCTTATTTTTATTTCGATCATTCTGAAGTTTTGATACGTTATGAAGCATATTTTGAATGTCAGTTTTAGTTATGGGAAGGTTTCTGCTAGAATTTGTGGATTTTGAGTTAAAGTAGAAACAGCTTTACTCTGTCATCATTCCTACAATTCGTTAGTCTTTGAAATGATTCTGTTATCACAATATTCTATAAAAATTTCCTCAATTTTTGACATATATCTAACACTTCTAGATCCCAAATGTATTTGATGGTGAAAATCGACTTAGACTATAAGTGCAAAGTCAGCTAAAAAAGTTGTATGTTCATTATCTCCAAAAATATGAATGCTACCAATCTGGAATATATTTCAAAGTTTACTAAATTTGATTCTCTGTCTGATGGTAATATTATTTCCGCATTATTTATTTCCCTTAAGGCTAATCCTTTGTTACCAAAATGATGCTTTGCAGCAGAAATTATGTTGAAACCTTAATTTCCCTTTCACGGCTTATCTATTGTCGGAATCTCTACGAAAATCACTCCATGTGTTCAGTGAAAGCTTCTCTTTAATCTAAATGTCATTTCTATGCCCTCAGATCTGTATGTCTGCAGAAATGTTGAATTGCAAAGTCAGCGAAATATCTTCTTTTGTCTAAAAAACATACTTTCCTTATAGTTATTGACTCCATCTTTTCATATGTTGCGTATTATCTCATGCTGAACATTTTGAGCTCTGAATCTTAACTGTACCTTGAAAATTAGGTGAAAAAAGTTACTTGTGCAATAATTTCCATGAGCTTGAAAGATCACCAATTTCACAATATCTCTTTAATATAATTTTATAAAATGCAAGAGTTAGATCTAATTTGAATTGTCACCTCGTTTTACACCTCTGAAAATGAATGTGGCCAAAATGTTTCTAAAAATGTTTAAATTTCTTTATAGTATTTTCGAAAACTTGTAAAATAGCTAAAACTTTCCTTACTAACATGTTTTCTGACTCTCAAACTACTGGAAAATGATCTGCTACTGGTTTTAAGTCTGTTAAGGACCGTTTAAACTGTTTTTGAAGGTATATTGACATAAGTAAGGTTATGTGACAACATCCTGTATTTGATACTCAAAATGTGGGTCCCATACTATACTACCACATTCAAGCAATGGTCTGACCAAAGTTTTATAACCCAATTCCTTTACTTCTCTTGTACATACTCTCGTCACTCTCTGCAACAAGTGCAGAATGTTGAAGTCTTTTACTACCCTCTGTCCAATGTGTTCTGCCCAGTTAAGCTTGTCATCATATTGTAAGCACCTTAGAATTTGGGCAAATTCTAGTTTCCCTAGTAGTAAAATATTCTATAGATCGATTGTAAAGTTGCTAATGCTGGACTTAGAAATTTCGAGAAAAGTAGTTGTCAACTTTAAGTGTCATCATAAAAATCATTTTAAAGTCTATTTATTATACCGGGAAACGTCTATTTTAAGAGATATTCCGGTTTGTTCAAGTTATGAAACACGTGATCAGAAAAGTAAAATTCTAAGATTTGAAATATCTTTAAATCGAGTAAAGCTACAACTGATCTTTTATAACCAGCTATAGTCAGCATTGTTCCCGATATTTTGGTGGTAAAATTAACTAATTTGGCAAAGTTTAATTAGCAGTTTTAATTAAGAGAAAAAAATGAACTTTTTAACTAAAAGGAATATTAATTTGAAATTTATATCAGTAGATAGCCCAAATTAAGACGATTACGAATATATAATGGTTTTGGTGAAAAGTTTAAGCATTTGTCTGGTAATTAAGTTTTTGAAAATAGATTGTCGTGGATTGTTGTTAAAGGGCGTAAAAATTCCACCAAGTTGGTGATGTGATGACTTCAATTTTAAGATTATAGAAACCCTTTTGAATGATAAATTAAATTAAAATAGATAGAACATGACAATAGAAAGTCCCTGTAAAAATTTCAAGTTAAACTATTTTGTACTTTTGGAGATATTAATTAAAGAAAGATTTGCCAAGGTCATAGGCTCTGAGGAGCCCATAAAAGATCGTGCAGTAAGTTCACATTGTCTCACTCGTACGCCGGTGTTCGGGGGTGACTTCAACGCGAAGCACCCCGATTGGAACAGCAGGGTCAGAAACGTGGCAGGCACCAAACTACGGAGGCTCACAAACACACTAGGCATGTATGTCTGGGGTCCGGATGAACCGATGCACTACCCTGCAGGTAGAGCCAGGTGTCATCCAGATGTCCTAGACATTGTAGTTACTAGGGGATTGACAGGCCTTGTCACTGGAAGAACCGCAAACTGGCTGTCCTCTGACCACTGTCCTGTGACATTGGAAGTGGACGCAGGTGAGTGGCATGACTCGCGCCCAGAATCCCACGACCTCCGTAAAACCAACTGAAGAAGCTTCAAACAGTCGCTGTCCTCTTCACTGGCTGACCAGAGAGTAGAGAATGTTGATGCGGCGGCCAGAGTCTTTGAGGAAATGGTGAAGGAGGCCATATTAGTCTCCACCCGCTTCACTCAAAGAGACTCCCAACACTCCATTTGCCTCCCCACCTTCTTGCTGCCATCAGGCACAAGAACAGGGTGGCAAAGGAGTGGAAGCTTACCCACAACCCTGACACCCGGAGACTCCTAAACCACCTTCAGAAGCAACTAAAAACGGATCTGACCCACCACAAAAACTGACTGTGGGAAGTCCGAGTCTCGGCGCTTACCCCAGACGATGGGACCATGTGGGCCCAGACACGCAGCTTCACAAGGCGGAAGCGGAGGATACCCCCCCTCTGGAAGTAGCAAACGGTCCCAGCCATCGACCTGAGGGCAAAGCAAACGCCCTGGCCGATGGATTCGAGGGTAACTTCCGTCCATCCGAAATGCATGCAGACGATCAGTCCTGAGAGACACCGAAGACCGTCTGCACGTTTACCTGCAAGCTGATGATGGAGACGAGGAGATAGATCCCGTCTCCCTTGAGGAGGTGGCCAGCTGTCTTGCAAGGCTCCGGCCAAACAAGGCTCCTGGCCATGACGGGATCGGGAACAGATGCCTGAGGAATCTGCCTACAGAAGCCCATGTGTTTCTAGCAGATCTCTTCAACCACATCTTGCGGACAAGGGTCTTCCCGCAATGGTGGAAGCATGCTGAAGTAGTTGCTATCCACAAGAGCGGGAAGAACCCCAGTCTCCCCCAGAGCTATAGACCTATCAGTCTCCTACCGTCGATCAGCAAAGTCTTTGAGAGGCTGCTCCTGAGGAGGATGCAATCCTTCATATCAGAGAGCAGCCTCCTTCCCAACCACCAGTTCAGTTTCCACAACGGACTCTCGACCACCCAACAGGTGCTCCGCATTGTGGAAAAAGAAACCCATGCCTTTGTCCACAAAGAGTACTGCGCTATGGTGTCCTTGGACGTAGCGCGTGCCTTTGACTCGGTCTGGCATTCTGGGTTGCTACTGAAGCTTTACCAGCAAGGCTTCCCAGGGCCGCTGGTAAAGCTTATCAGGTCCTACGTGCTTGACCACACCTTCCATGTCAAGGTGGACAGAGTCAAGTCAGGCAGCAGAAATGTCCTAGCAGGGGTCCCCCAGGGGTCAGTCCTAGGCCCCATCCTATACACCCTGTACGAGGCTGACGTACCAACGGCAGATCGCATACAGACAGCCACATATGCAGATGACACGGCCTACATCACCCGTAGCAGGAGTAAGGCCGTTGCCACTGCACGACTGCAAGGCATCCTCCAACAGACGGAGGCCTGTGCTAGGAGGTGGCGCATCAACGTCAATCCCACCAAAACCCAGGCAGTCATCTTCACAAGGAAGTACGGTCCACACAACGGCGGCCAACCAGCCCCATTGCCGAGACTGCACGGATCCGACATTCCTTGGAGTACCTCACTGAGATACCTAGGCATAATGTTGGACTCCAAGCTCACCTGGCATACCCACATCAATGATGTGAGGAGAAGAGCCATTGCCAGGCTGAACGAACCCTACCCCCTACTAAACAGGAACAGTGCACTGCCACAGTCCCTGGGAGTGCACATATACCTCACCCTGGTCGGGCCTCTTCTGGAGTACGTCTGCCCAGTGTGGTGATATGCCGCTCACACCCACCTGCAACGACTGCAGGTAATCCAAAACAGGGCATCTAAACGTGCCCTCCACCTCCCCCCACCCCCCCCCCCCGATTCCCGACTTTGGCTCTCCATGAAGCCACCGGCATCATGCCATTGAGAGACCGATACCGAGTGCTGGCCACTGCTTTCTACAGGAAAGCGGAAACCAGCACTAACCCGATGATCAGCGTGCTCGGCCAGTATGCAATTCATCCTGGCCAACACATAAGACCATTGGACCTGACTGTATAGACTTAAAACACCCACAAACGATGACAACTACAAACTAGCCAACAATACCGACAAACCCATAGCAAAGTTCTTACCCCACCTACTAACCCCGCGGAGGAAATGTTGAAAGACAACAACCTCCAGCATACACTGTCTTTCTTATGTTTCCGGAAGACAAGAATGGCTGCTCTGCTGCTCGTATGCCGGAAAGTAATCGCGCAACTCCGCACATGATTTTCTCAGTGATGTTCAAAGGAGTAACTTCGTAATACCGATATGTAGTCTTTTCGATTTCGTCTCAGTCTTTACCTCGGGAGCGTGATGTGAAGTTAATCTGCGTAAGTTCGTTTCGGAGCGGGATGGAGGCGGTTAGCAACTTGCACTCACTGTCGGCCATGTTGGTATCGTGGGATTGGCTGCGATGGTAGTGCCTATTAAGAACTTTTAAATTTCAAAAGGGGCTTTGGTTGGTAATTTATCTCCACAACCTACAATTTTCTGGAAACGAGTGTTCGATAGCCTGCTCAACTGTATAATGCATTATTTTAGTAAATGTGACTTTGAAAATAAATTTAAATTTTTTCTTGAGAGAACTGTTGTGATTTCGTAGTGAACATTTTCTAAGTTTGTGGTTTGAAAAAATTTGGTGGTGACCATTAAGCATTTTAGTTGAGTATCCAGGCGGGCACATGGTCAAGTTAAAATTATTTCATAAAAATTCCACAGAACTTTTAACTAAAGTGAACTACTAGTTAAGGCACTAAGCCGATACTATAACCCCGGTATCAGCATAGGGTCTTACAATATGTAATGCAAAGATATTTACATTTCAAATATTCAACAAGCAATTCTTTCCCCACCTTATATCATAATTAACCTTTAGTTTTTTATTTGTATATGTAATAAGCTGACTCTTCTTTGCATCTATCTTCATCCCATGTTTACCAACCTGCCTACCCCTGCCTAACACAAGCCTCCCCCCCTCCCCCCTGCCCCAAACAAAATCTGCTCAAGCCCCCCAAAAACCAAAATCCACTCGAGTTCTTCCCCCCCTCCCCCCCACACACACACACAAGCAAATTCCTTGATCTGCCACTTTGCACCTCCTACCTTTTAAAAATTCTTCTACCCAGCTAATCACTTTGTCATCCACAACAATAGTCTTTACCATATTTAGTACCATTTTATGTCTCACTCTGTCAAAAGACTTTGAAAGATCTAGTGCTACACTATCAGTTCAACACACCTTGTTCATTTCATCTGAAATGTCTTGCATATATCCCACTAGCTGAGATTCACATGAATATCCTTGCCCAAAGCCATGTTGCTTACTTGAAAACCACTTATGCTCCTCACATGTATTAGTGATGTGGTTGCATATCAATCTCTCCATTAATTTACCTACCACAGCTGTGAAACTGATTGGCCTATAATTTTCAACTCTATTTCTCAACCCTCCTTTAAGTACCGGTACTACTATCGCACTTTACCAATCCTATGCTAAGCAGCAAGTATCCAGACTCAATTTAAATATTTCAAGGTACAATGACACATCCGGCTATCTTTAACATATCTGTATTATTATTATCTATGACAGTCCCTTTATGTTTTTTTCAACTTTCTTATTTCCTTCATGATATCCTCAGGGCGAGTTTCAAATATTTTGGTTTGCTCATTTCTGATTATTTTGTTAATCTCATTCTCCAATTTAGATCCTCCCATTTCTTATTCATTGTCCTTAACAATCTCACTAAACCAGTTACTTAAAATCTCTGCTTTTTTTCAAATCCTCAGTAACTTCTTCTCTATTCTTAGCTATAATTGTCTCAACACCATCCCTTAACGTCATTTTTCTATCATAGCCATTGAAATTTCTAGATGCATTAGAAATGGTCCCCCTGTACTGACAATACTCTTCATCAACCCATCTTTAGCCACCTTCTTACGTATAATAAAGTACTTGTTTTAAATATTCCCTACAACCCTGCTGTCTCTTAACTCTGTTACATTCTCATCTTACAAACCTCTTTAACCTCCTTAATTCCCTATTATAATATGCAGGTTATCTACTTCTCTTTATTTTCTACTATGGAATAAATTTTTCTTCCCCCTTTCTTATTATCTTCTTTAACTCTTCCCACCTTGACTCTAATGTACTTGTGCCTTCCTTCCATTTGCTGAAATGTTCTCTGAAATATCTCTTCAAATTTGAAAACTGTGCCTTTTTATAATCGTACCTATTTCCCCTTTCAATTTTGACTGCTGGTTCACTGAATCCTCTAATATCAATCAGAATTGTTTCATGACCACCTATTTTAGTTATCAGTTAACTGAACAACTGGAAACGGAATGTTAAGTTTGAAAGATGGATTCAACATTTTGCCTACTGCACATGGGAACATTTACAAACCTCTTACTTCAGGAAAAGCATGTAGTGGAGTTACAACCATTTAATTTCATAAATTACACTATTTTTGCATAGCTTGATTGTACAGTTAAGATTACAAATCACACTTTAGATAACTTTGAGATCTATTAAAAATAATAGAAACATATTATTTTAAATTCATTATTTTATTCCATTAGTTTAATTTAATTGTGATGGAGCATATGCCATTGCAGCAATTTCCCTCACTTAATATCCCAGACAATATTTTTTTTTTTTTAAGTGCAATTTCCCCACCCACCAATTTTTGCCCTTTAAGAATTTTAATTTTTAATTTTTAATTTTTTAAACATTTTTGTTGGTAATGTATTGCTGAGGGAGGAAGATCCGAAACACAAAATTCAGTTACGAGCAACCCAATCAGATGCAACACCGGAATGTAGGAGCAACATAAAAGAATCTCGTCAGTTAAAATTTCTTGTAATTAACTGTAGAAGCGTTTGTAACAAACAACCGGAACTTGAAAGCGTTATTTGTAGTACAGAAGCGGATATCGTTATCGGTACAGAAAGTTGGTTGAAACCAGAAATAAGTTCCACCAAAACTTTTAAAGATAGCATGAACGTTTTTCGTAAAGACAGATTACATTCTCATGGAGGTGGGGTATTTATAGCTGTGAGTAAATTTCTCCCATGTAATGAAATAGACGTTGATATGATCTGTGAAATCATATGGATTAAACTCAACGTTGCTGGGTCAAAACTCATCATAGGCGCCTTCTACCGTCCACCCGATTCCGACATAGCTATCGTTGAGGAGTTAAGAAACAATGTAAATGGTATAGCCAGCCGTTTTAAGGATCATGCTATGATTCTAGGAGGTGACTTCAATCTGCCTTATATTGACTGGCATAATTACATTCACATCACAGGTAGCAGGGATAAGGCAGCTTCTGAAGTAATTCTCGAGTTGTTGTCAGATAATCATCTCGAGCAGCTAGTTAATGAACCTACGCGGTGTCATAAAGGTACCGAAAACATTTTAGACTTGCTGGTTACCAACAGGCCAGAATTATTCACCGACATTTCAACAACCACAGGAATACGCGATCACAAAGCGGTAATTGCGACTATCAAATTAACGACCAAGCAAAAAAGGAAAGAAGGGCGAATTGTATACAGATTCAATAAGGCCTCAAAGGACTGTTTTAGAACCTACCTGAGGAATAATTACCATAACTTCAAGTCAAAAAAGGACACCGTTGAAGAGATGTGGCATTGTTTTATACATATAGACAGGGAAGGCGTGGAAATACATATACCAAAGCGGACAATAAAGGGGGAGAATGATCCACCGTGGTACACATGCGAAGTCAAAAGATTACTCAAAAATCAAAGGAAAATACACGCACGCTCAAGATGGAAGGGGTGTCGCAGCGATTTAGAAACCTTAGCTGATTTAAGAGGACGTATTAAGAATGTAATGCGCGAGGCCTTTAACGATTTTCACTCCAACTCTCTCTCTAAGAGTCTCACAGAAAACCCAAAGAAATTTTGGTTGTATGTATGAAAAGTTAATTGTACCGACAGCAATATTCCAGCACTAATTCGTGAAGGATCCGAGGTTAATGAAAGCCGCGATAAAGCTAACGTACTAAATACCGTATTCAAAAATTCATTTACAAATGAACATAAGGATAGTATTCCCGTTTTCCCATGCCATGGCGAGTTGGTGATGGAATCATTACGAATAGATACTGCAGGTATTGTTAATCAATTAGAGCTCCTGAAGTGGGGGAAAGCACCGGGCCCGGATGGAATTCCAGTAAGAGTATTTTCAGAGTATGCGGCGGAAATCGGGCCATTTCTGTCTGATATATTCAGAAAATCATTAGAATAGCAAAAAGTACCTTCAGACTGGAAAATCGCGCAAGTAACTCCGATTTTCAAAAAAGGTGATCGAAGTGATCCTGGAAACTATTGTCCCATATCTATAACATCTGTTTGTAGTAGAGTTATGGAGCATATTATATGCTCGAACATTATGAATTTTCTAGATGATAATAATTTGCTTACAACAAATCAACACTGGATTTCGGAAGAAAAGATCATGTGAAACACAGCTGGCCCTATTTACACACGACGTAATGAAAGTTATCGATGCAGGTTCACAAGTAGATGCAATTTTTTTAGATTTCCAGAAAGCCTTTTACTCTGTGCCACACAACCGCCTTTTAGCGAAGCTTCGAGCGTACGGTATATCGGATCAGCTTTGTGAATGGATAAAGGATTTTCTAACTGGTCGGTCGAAGTATGTTGTCGTTGAAGGAGAAAGTTCTTCTAACCTAGATGTTACATCAGGTGTACCTCAAGGAAGTGTAATAGGACCACTTCTTTTTTTAATTTTTATAAACGATCTCGGAGACAAAGTGAAAAGCCTTTTTAGATTGTTTGCTGATGATGCGGTTATTTATAGGGAAGTAAGAAATTTGGCCGATTGCTTAGAAATTCAGCGCGATCTGGATGTTATTTTGGCTTAGGTGCACTGAGTGGCAACTTACTCTAAATTGTAAAAAGTGCAAGACAATGAGCATAACTAACAAAAAGAATGCAATTGTTCAGAAATACAAGTTAAACAATACAGTTATTGATATGGTCGATTCTATGAAATATTTGGGAGTAACAGTACAAAGGAACATGAAATGGGACATACACATTAATTCGTTAGTAGGTAGAGCAAATTCTAGGCTGTGATTCATAGGTCGAATCTTGAAAAATTGTAATGAACAAACAAAGGAGATAGCGTACAAATCTCTTGTGCGTCCACATTTGGATTATTGTTGTGCCATTTGGGACGCGTTTCGTAAGGGATTGATCGAAAGTATAGAGAAAGTACAGAGAAGAGCCGCTCGATTCGTGACCGCTTGCTACAGTCCTTATGAAAGCGTCACAGAACTGATTAGGTTGGGAGTCTCTGGTAGATAGATGAACACACGTTTCGTTTAAACTTATTGGAAAACATGCGTACTCCCACTTTCACTTTTGAGTGTAGTGAAATACTTCTTCCACCAACCTATTTGAGTCAGAAGGTCAGGAAAGATAAAATTAGAGAAATAAGGTGCCGGACTGATTCTTATATGAATTCTTTTTTCCCTCATACCATTAGGGATTGGAATGCACAGCAAAGAGATTAGCTTTGGTGCTGAGCACCCTCTGCCACCCACAATTTTGTGAATTGCAGAGTATATATGTAGATGTAGATGATATCTGATTTCATTACCATTTTTTTCCTCAGTCCTTCACTTCTGAAATCAAGTACCAGCTTGTGGCCAATCTTTCTTTCCAGATGTTACTACTAATTTTCTAACGAACACCCATCCAAATCCAACTGCCAAGATACACTCTCACCACTCTCTTCTACCACCTTTCGTCTTCCAGTGACTCCCATGTATGATCAATTACCATGCTTGTTTCTGATTATGGTCTGCTTTAATTTCACACACATAGATACAAGCACACACACACAGCTTTTCCCTTTTGCTTTGCCTTCAACTCTTGTTTTTGATTATTTGATATCCAAAATGTGGATCCCATACTATACTACCATATTCAAGCAATTGTCTGATCAAGGTTTTGTGAGCCAGTTCAGTCAAATCCTTGACTCATCCCAAATCATTCTCTGCAGTCAATGAAAGACTATAAAAGCTTTCACTACTATCTGTCAAATGAGTCGTGCTCACCTGAATTTAATAATTATGCCATGATAACTTAAAAGTCTTCAAGTATTAATTTCTCAACCACTCTTCTTAGAGCTTTATTTATTTAATGTTATCCTATCAGGTTAGACATTAGATATCCTTTCCAATCCTCTGTTTACAGTCCTCTTCCATATTTATCCTATTATTTCAACATCAAACCACCTAACTTCCGACTGAAAAAATCATTAATTAGAATTAAAATAACTAACAGCAATGGTACAAACACTACTCTCTACGGCACTCCACTTTTCAATTCCACCACGTCTGATGTTGTATTTCTTATTCTAACTCCTTGCTTTCTACCTTTTAAAATTATATATATATATATATATATATATATATATATATATAAAACTCTTAAAGTCACTTATTCATCGAATCCAATATTTTTTGCTTTATTTAACACATTTTTAGGTTCATTCTGTCAAATGCTTTGAAGAGATCAACTGCTTCACTACCAAACTTGCTTCCTTTGTCCATTTCATTGGAAATATTTTGCATGTAGCCCACACATTGCTGTGAACACCCTTCCCTAAGTCTATGCTTCCATTTTGATCACCAGTTTCTTTCTTCACAATCATTTCTGATGTGGCAGCATACCAATTTCTCCATCACTACCACTATTGCTAAACAGTAATTTTCATTTCTATTTAATTTAATTGCAATGGAGCACAGACTCCGGTGGCAATTTCCCTACACCCCCTTCTTCCCCCTATCCTGCACCCACCTACATTTACCCTCTACAAATTTTATCTTTAAATTCTTTCAACATTTTTGGTAAATTATTCATCATTTCTCTTGGTAACTCATTCCAATCCCTGACACCCTTACCTAAAAAAGAGAATCTTCCCCCACCCTTGTGCCTGAAACCGAGTGCCAGCTTGTGGTCATGGTCATCTTTTTCCTTCCATGCACTACTTTTCATACTTACTCCAATATCTTTCCATGCCTCATCGCCAGTATATGCCCTGTACGCTCCCATGACCCTCCTCATCCTCCTCCTGTCTTGCAATGAATCCCATTTTAGCTCCTTTATCATATCTGATTGCATTCTGCGATAATATCCAGAAACAAATCTAGCAGCCCTTCTTTGCACCCTCTCCAACTCCTGTATTTGTCTCCTTTATGGACTAGTACTACTATGGAACTTATCCTGTCCTCTGGTAAGCATCAAGTATCCAACCTCATACCAAACAATTTCAAGATATGATAAAATTGTGTAGCTCCACATCTTTAATACATCTGTGGTAATATTATCAGCACCAATCCATTTATGTTTTTATTAGCTTCATTAGTTCTGTTGTGTTATCCTCAGATCTATCTCTTCTAGAGCAGTTTCCAGTCATATGTCAGGGTTTTCTATTATATTTTGCGTCTTTGTCATATATAGGTTAACAGTCCTGTCATAGTTTGATGGGGGAAGTAGATGTGTTGCCATCTGCCTGTGAAATGTTTAACTATTTTTTGTTTGTGCTAAGTATATACCTTGTATGTGTAATGTGTCATTTATGAGACAGATATTAGGGAATGTCCTGGGATTAGTCTTGGTGATTGCTGAAAACCACCATAAACTGCAGTCAAGATGGCTGGTAAATGGGAACCATTACTTGATCCTGTCCTGCAGTACCTCTCCGATACAGTGTGTGACCCCTTAATGCTCTGAGTCACAAACAGGTGATTTGGGAATTCAAGGTCGGAACTCACTGCAGAACATGACATTTAATTGTGACTGATCAATTGCCCTGGCAATCTCCCTAAATACTTTCTAATTCCATACTAATTGCATACTAAATGGGCAGATATATTAGTTGCTTCATTCCCCACAATGAGTAACAAAACAACATACAACATCCCTAAAGAAAATGAAAGCTTTTCTACAGTGTACTGTGTTAAGCACTGGCCTAGGCCTGATGACAGCACCAAAAATATTTTTCCCTTCTGTAACAAAATGTTACAAGATTAGTTCTCAGTCATTGAGATAGATAAAAAAATGCAACAATATATTAAATAAATATGAAGACACTAAAGAATTTGGGGGAAAAAACAGCAAACACACACTCTATGAAAATACAAATGAAATTATGGTCTGATTTCAAACACTGTGGAAGAACATTTCAATAATGTGTAAATAATAAAAAAGCATTGGTTGTACTGTAGTTGACTGTGAGTGTTGACAGTTGCTCCAAAAAAGCGATTTTGCATCATCAGCTAAGTTTTTGTAGACTAAATTACTTTAAAATCTCTAAATTATCATCTAAACTCTTACAATTATTGCTAGGAACAAGAATTATTTAAAATTACTCCATAAATAACAGTTTACAGTTCATGTAATTGTTATTAAGGTCACTTTGCTAGTTATTGCAAGTTTTGTTGAATTAAATATAGCTTAACCTTGGTAGTTAGATTAATTATAATACTATAGCATACGTAAATATATTGTTTTAAGTTATTTTATAGTGTTAAATTCTTATATACCATAAAAAAAAATCAAATCACTGGTTCAAATTTCGATTGTTAAAGTTATTGAACTATATTAAGGCTCCTTTTGGTTTCAAATAACACATTTTGTTAATTAATTAGTTCTGTAATAGTAATAAAATGACTATATATTATAAATAATAAACATAAGTATTCATACATAGCATCCAGATGATCACATTAGGTTCATACAATATGGTTATTCTAAGTTCCACTATCGATATCGCAATACAGTTTACGAAAACAAAAATGTTTATTATAGTAATTAACCTGTTCTCCCTGAAATATAATTCTGTTTAATTGCCTTCTAACACACTAAAATAAAAATTTCCTAGCTTTTTTTTTTATAAAAAAAACTTTTATAAGTAACTAATTAGTTAGCACTAAATAGTATCAAGCTTCCATCTTAAGTTTGTTTCGAAATTCATTAGCATAAGTTTTATTCATTAGTTCTTAAGTATTTTGCTACCAAGTTAATATTCATAAAGCTTCCCTCTAATTACATATAAAAAAAAAATCAACAGTTAGTCGAGTATAGCACCTATCACATTTAATAAAAATGTTAAAAATATACCATAAATTTTATTTGACTACTTACGTTATCAAATAAATTTAAGGTTTGTTTAGAACAAGTTTGAAGTATTTGGGAAAATCATGACTGGAAACTGTGGCACCTGTCGCAGGTACCTTGTGAAGGGTTTGGGTTGTAGTTGGTGTAAGAAGTGGTTTCACTGGGCATTTGTGGAACAGGAAAGAGGGGCAATAAATGACGCTCTCCTATGGTTTTGTTCACTTTGTCTTAGGGATGATAGGATGTGGGAGATGGGCAAAACGATCAGTGAGTTGAGTGAAAGTATCAGGGTTCTTAAGGCTCGTCCTGTCGCAGCTCAGCCTGTAGAGGCGTGGCCTGTGTTGACTCCACCTGTGGGGGGTTCAGCCTGTGGGGGCTCAGGCTGTGGAGGCTCAGCCTGTGGAGGCTCAACCTGCAGAGGCTCAGACTGCACAGGCACAGCCTGTGGGGGCTGAGCTTGTCGAGGCTAATGCAATGGAGGAAGAAAGTAGAGATAGTGCATTGGAGGAAGTTGAGAAGGATAGGTGGGAGCTGGTAACAGGTTGTAGAAGAAATGGGCTTATTAGGATAAAAAAGCCAGACACTTCAGAAATTGTGGGTTAAAATAGGTTTGACCTGTGGCCAGAGTCAGGAGGAGAAGAGCCTCATCTAGATGTAGGAGTAGGTGAGATGTAGCAGGCCATTAGGAATAAGCGCGTACAAGGCAAGAATAGGGAAAAAAAGGGGGTTCTGCTGCTAGGTAGTAGCCATGGGAGAGGTGTAGGCCCTCTTCTGCAGAATCAATTAGGTATAGGTTAACAGTCCACAAGTTTTTTCAAACCTAGTGCAATGTTAGGTCAGGTAATAGAGGATATAGGTTCAATTTGTAAGAGTTTCACCAAGGATGATAGAGTAGTGATATTGGGAGGTGCGGGGAATAGTATTGAAAGAAATGCAAGTTATAGTATAGAGAATGACCTGAGGAAGGTGGTGAAGGAGGCACACCATACCATGGTGGAGCTCATGCAGGTCATAAGTCGCCATGAACTGCCACAATTAAACTATGCTGTGTGGCGGGTAAATGTAGAAATGGAAGAGCTACTTGGGAAAGGCATTAGTTCTTTGTTGAGGTTTGTGCCTACGCCTAACTAGAAAGGGAATACTTTCTCCATTGTTAATTAAAACAGTGAGGAAGCACATTTCCAGTGATGATGGGGTCAGGACTGTTCCTTTTTTAGGTTAGGGGCTGCTGGTGAAGGGATGGAGATAGATGATCAAAGTGAAACTGACTGTAGATCCACGGTGAGAAAAATCACAGACGTTAAAGAAATAGATGCAGTTGCTGAAACAATAACTGATTAGGGTAGAACTGGAAAAGAGGAGGTAAATGCTAAAAATATACAGCCAGTAATAAGGGTGTTATTGGTGAATTGCAGAAGTATAATGAACAAGGTAATTGAATTTGCAAACTTAATAGAGATACACGAACCACAAGTAATAATTGGGGTAGTGAGTTGGTTTAAAGAAGAAGTACTAGACAGTGAGGTTTTTCTCAATAGATACAGAGTCTATCGCAGAGATAGAGGAGCAATTGGTGGAGCAGTTATCATACTAGTTAAAAAAAAAAAAAAAAAAACCTCCCACAGTTCACTGGTGTTCAGAGATCATGACCATGAGTTACTTGGGGTAGATTTATAGGGTAATAAAAAAGAAAAATTCAGGGTGTTGGCTGCTTATCGCACTGGAAGAATGGCAAATAAAGATGAGGCTCTTGGGGAGAAATTAAATTCATACTCTGATTTCAGAGGTGAGAATAGAATGGTCATTATTGGTGGGGATTTAAATTTACCAGGTGAAAACTGGGTATGAGATAAGGTTAATAACACAAGGGAATAGAGATTTGAAAATGCCTTAATAAGGGAAGGAGGATTTACACAAGCGGTAGAGCTGAACACTACGCGACTAAATACTTTGGATATATTCCTAATAAAGCCTGATGATAACCTTGTGGATTGTCAAGTAATGGATGAAATAAGTGATCATGAAGCAGTTCAGATGGATATTAGAGGATTCAGTGAACCAGCAGCCAAAATTGAAGGGGGAAATAGGTACAATTATAAAAAGGCACAGTTTTCAAATTTGAAGAGATATATCTGAGAAAATTTCAGCAAATGGGAGGAAGGCACAAGTATGGTAGAGTCAAGGTGGGAAGAGTCCAAGGAGATAATAAGAAAGGGGGAAGAAAAATTTATTCCGAAGCTGAAAATAAAAAGATGTGGAGAAACCTGCGTACTATAACAGGGAGGTTAGGAGGTTAAAGAGGTTTGTAAGAAGAGAACATAATAGAGTTAAGAGACAGCAGGGTACCAGGGAATATTTAAAACAACTCAACAAGAAGTTAATAATAGCTAAGAAGGTGGCTAACGACAGATTTATGAAGAGTATTGTTAGTTCAGGGGGACCATGACTGATTCATCTAGAAATTTCTATAACTATGTTAGAAAACTGAGAGGAAAGGAGGGTGTTGAGGCACTTTTAAGTAAGGATGGAGATGAAGTTACTGAGGATTTGAAAAAGGCAGAAATTTTAAGTAACAGTGTTATTGAGAGCACGAGGGTCAACGAATCAGAAACAGGAGGTTCTGAATCGGATAACAAGCTTAACTCAATTAGAAATAAAGATACAAAAATTTGAAATTCATTCTGAGAAAATCATGAAGGAAATAAGAAAGCTTAAAAACAAAACCTAAAAGGTTTGGTGTAGATAATATTTTTACTGATATCTTAAAGATAGACAGTTGTGACACTGTACCTTATCTTTAAATATTATTTAAATTGAGTCTGAATACTTGATTTTTACCACAGGAATTGAATAGTGTGATAGTTGTACCGGTTCATAAAGGAATGTGAGATAAAGAGTTGAAAATTACAGGCCAATCATTTTGACATCAGTGGTAGGTAAATTAATGGATAGATTGATATGCAACCACATCAGAAATATATGTGAGGAGCGTAAGTTGTTTTCAAGTAGACAACAGGGGTTCAGCAAGGATATTCATGTGAATCTCAGTTGGTGGTATATATGCAAGATATTTCAGATGAAATGGACAAGGGAGGCCAAATTGATAGTGTAGCACTAGATCTGTAAAAGGCGTTTGACAGAGTGGCCCATGAAATGGTAGTAAATAAGGTAAAAACTATTGGAGTGGATGAGAAAGTGATTGGCTGGGTAGAAGAATTTTTAAAAGGTTAGAAAACAGAAAGTTAGGTTACAAAATGCAGTATCAAAAGAAGTTGTCAGGGAGGAAGCGGGTATACTGGGGTTGGTATCGGCTTCATCACCTGAACTCGAAGTCTTCCAAAATTTATCAAAGTTCCGAAAAGTTCTGTTACCGTGTTAAACTGTTAAAATGACCACAGTCGCCACTTACAGATTTAACCTCCTGTAAGAAAGGTGCTATTGTAGAAATGAAAGTCAAAAGTTGAATAATTGAATTATATTCTGGAAATTCTCACATTAATTACACAAGTTCACAGTTAGCAAAGGCAATCGGATATAAATCGTTCACCGAAAATCACAGATTTTGAAACAGAGCAAACGCACGACCCCAAGAATGGATAAGAAAGTTAGAAAGTCACATGTCAAGAACTGGTATACTGAAGGTTGGTTGTGCCGAATTTTGAAGATGGCGCCCATCCAGCATGTTCCCGGCGGCCATTCTTCTCCCACCTACACTGCCTACCAATGCGTCCGCGCTCACACGGAGCGTGCGCACACGAGCACGCTTGACCAAAGACTGAAACACCGAGCTTATGCTTGCGCGCGCCGTCTCGCATATATAGGTTTACCTCACGTGATGCTACGCTCCGGCTGAGCGCTTGCTCACTCTCAAATATTCCCTTACGTTTAATTTTATAACTTATCTCCTAGGTGTTCTATTTAAAGTCTGAAAAGGCAAAAGTTATTGGGGTATATGGGTGTAGTGGTTTATGAAAAATTTTAATTTATTTTAGCATTAATTCTCATGTCTGATGACATGACCAAATATGGAAATCTTTATGGTGTTTCACCACAGGTCAGCTTTTTAGAAAATTTTAAATCGGCTTTAGTTACAAACATGAAACTATGCTCAAATTGTTGGCCCCGATTTTAGCCTCTCAAAAATATAAACTTTATTTAGATCTGTCAGGAATTGATTAAGTTATTGCAAAAACAGTGATTTCCCAAAATCCTCCATATTTATTATTTATGTGTAGCTCTGAAAGTATGTTGATTATTAAACCGGAAAAATTACTAATGTGTAGCCTGAATTAAACTGCGTATTTTAAAGGTTATTTTAACTCTGTGGGTGCTATATCTTGGACACAATAAATTTGTTTGTTATTGCCTCGTGGGAGGTTGTCGAGTGAACTTAGAAATTCTATAACATCGGTTCTATTGCTTTAAATGACATGAAATTAATGTGTACGAAACTAGAAGAATGGATCTTTAAGACGAACTACTTTTTACAACCCGGAATCTAAGTAGGCTTTTAAATGAAAAAATGTTAAAGTTGAGTGATCTATTTTATGTGTTCAGATGGCATTTAAAAATACTTAGACGGTTGGAAACTATCAGATTTAATTGAATTTACTTCTCTTTAGGACTGTTTTAATTTATTAGTTACTTTATATCGGGTGACAATGTTTAAAATCAGTGTAAAAGCATATAATGTGTATGGTGCCTATGGCAAGTTACTTTGACATTGGATTAACAGACAGAAGGTTAGTAAAATGTCTTTTATTGGTTATAGAAAATTAATTATGTGTGTTTACTAACATTTAACTGTTCTTGGCGCTTTTGAAATGGTTTTGCTTTATTGGAATTAATTCTGAAAGTATTGAAAATTTCGCCTATTTACCGGCTTCTTGTTTTCACTGATATATCATATTTTACGGATTAAAACTACTTGAAACCTATTAAAACTGAAAGATGAGATTATCTACTATGTTTTTATGTACTTTTTAAGTCTTGAAATTACTTAAAAGGTCTCAAATCGTTCATGGAAACAGCTTATGCAATTGGTTTACATACTTTCCAAACTGCTTTAAATCTCACTGAAACTACATATTACTGTGATGTTATGGTTATTGTAGGTCTAGGCCTGGCTTTTATTAGCTCTCTACAATCTTTACTGTATAAAAACCTCCTCAGAAATACCAAAATCTGGTATATGCCAAAATTTAGGGTTAGATTTGACTTATATTGAAATTATTTATTTATCTCTGGAATAATGCTTAGTAATCATGATAAAAAGTTTATTTAGGCACTCTATTTACTATTATATAACATTCTTTGTTTAAATCCGTTCAGAATACCTCCCTAACCAATATTAGGATTTGGTATTGAAAATTTACTTTTATATGGAATAATCTATTTCCTGCTGGAATATCATTGATTTATTGCATTTTATAGTTTATTTATGTTGGCTATGTGCTATTTATTCACTTTACTGTACTAGAAGTGTTGTTATCTCGATTTTACCTGTGGTATCGCGTACTGAAGTTAACCCCAAACTTGGCCGGATTTTAACGGAATATTGAAAATATAATGAGGGATACCTTACAAAGTGGAAGCAAAAATGGGAGTGCCGCAGTGTAGCGTATTGGGACCATTGCTATTCATTATTCTAGTGAATAATTGTATAGATTGTTTACTATCTGATAGTAGATTGTTTGCAGATGACATAATGCTATATAAAAGGATCAAAATGATAGTGGACAGTTGCAGGGTGACCTGGAAAGGATATGTAGTTGGGTTAGTAAACATGGGATAAAGATAAATGCAAAGAAGAGTCAGCTTATTAGATACACAAATAAAAAACAAAAGGTTAATTATGAATGTAAGATGGGGAAAGAATTGCTTGCTGAAGACTTGAAATGTAAATATCTTGGCATTACTTTTGATAATAAGCTTAACTGGGCTGGACACATTGGAGAGGTGGTAGGAAAAGGTTTCAAATTTCTGCACTTGTTGGAGAGAGTGATGAGGGGATGTACAGGAGAAGTAAAGGAATTTGGTTACAAAACTTTGGTGAGACCATTGCTCGAATATGGTAGCGTAATATGGGACCCTCATATTACATATCAAATACAGGAGTTGGGGAAATTATCTCAGAATGCAATCAGTGATGGATATGATAAAGGAGCTGAATGGGATTCATTGCAAGATAGGAGGAGGATGAGGAGGGTTATGGGAGTGTACAGGGAGAATACTGGCGATAAGGCATGGAAAGATATTGGAGTAGGTATGAAAAGTAGTGCATGGAAGGGAAAAAATGACCATGACCACAAGCTGGCGGTCAATTTCAGGCACAAGGGTGTGGGAAGATTCTATTTTTTTAGGTAAGGGTTTCAGGGATTGGAATGAGTTACCAAGAGAAATGATGAATAATTTACCAAAAATATTGAAAGAATTAAAAGATAAAATTTGTAACAGGTAAATGTAGGTGGGTGCAGGATAGGGAAAAGATGGGCATGTAGGAAATATCCACCGGAGCTTGTGCTCCATTGCAATTAAATTAAATTAAATAAAGTGTAGACAGACATATATCTCATTATATGATAAAATAGTCATAAGAGCCTTAAATCTAATATTTAATTGTTTAACTTACCCATATAACTGAATGCTGTATATACAATGGCAAGACGTGAGGTGGGGCCGAAGGTCCCTCGGAGGCTTACATAGAAACCTACATCAACTGGCACAACATGCTCTCTATGTCTTGGGGGCTGTAGTTGTGTTACAGGATGTCGTAGAGTCTCCAGTACTGGTTGCTCTGAAGTGACTCCACGTAGAATTTCCAGTTCTGTATTACCTGCTGAAATAATTTAAATTTGGTGTTTATTATAAAGAAGTTTTTATGAAAAAAGTGATTAATGAAAACTTTTTTATGTTTATTCTTTACACTTATTTACACTGCGTGTTTTACTATAGCATATTCTGAGTGTATCCATCAATTAAGGTTTTTAGGATTAGTCTCATTTACATAGTACAAAAACAAAATTTTGTGTGCTCGAACTTTTGTAACAGTGAGTTATTTGTGTATAAAGCATGATAACACTCAAAAAAAACTATAATACTGCTTAAGTTTTGATTGTAATAATAATTGGAAATACATAGTCAAACAGTTATACAATGACACTAGTTTTATTATTTAAAGTGACCAGAACATTATACCTAAGCTGGAATGACTTCTTTTATTATGGCAACAACCATTTACAATATTTTTAGACAGATGTCCAGTAGTGATAACATCAGTATAGAAAATGGAAAAAAATTGTAAGTTGGTGTATCTATATAATAGTATCATCGAATGAGAATGCTTACCTGATATCTTCCAAAAATTCTCTGTACAAATGCTCTACAAAGAGGTGGTTCATTATTGTGGAGAAGGGTCAAGATCTCACCCTAGAGCCATGAGAATGGGGCCATGATATATATATATGAATCTTCTGTTTGCAATTAGGACTAGAGTACTCATTAGATACCTAAATGTCTCATACTCATCGGAGCTTATGATTTCGTCAGTTTAACAACTTTTTCAGCTTGTACATTTAACATTTTTGTAAAGTTTCTGAACTCTTAAACAATTATAATAATATCTAATTTAAAATAGAGTCCGATATTAATACCATTGTTCTCATAAAGCAGAGTCCACAAATGTTATCTTCAGATTCCATTTCTAACATAATTAAAACTGGATCTAATCCATTTCTATAGTAATCAAAATCTGCCAAGGATTGAGGAGGATGGCAATGAAATATTAAACAGTACAGATGATGGAATTTAAAATTAAACTGTGTTAATTGCTTAAGTAGATGGGAGGAATATTTTTTTACCACAAAAAGAATATAAGATAGTAAACAAAAATATTTTGAAAGGGGTGATTGATAACTAGGGAAATTGCCACTAGAGCATGCTTTTTATCACAATTAATCATTCAATTCAATATCTTGTAATGTTCAACAAATGTTGACTGATTTTACACCATCTACCAACAATAACGATAGAGGATTGTAAACAGTTGCAGGGTGATCTGGACAGGATATCTAATTGGGTTGGTAAACATGGAATGAAGATAAATGCAAAGAAGAGTCAGCTTATTAGATACACAAATAAAAAACAAAAGGTTAATTATGAACATAAGGTGGGGAAAGAATTGCTTGCTGAAGACTTGAAATGAAAAAAAATTGGAATTACTTTTGATAAAAAAAAACTTAACAGGGCAGGACACATTGGAGAGGTGGTAGGAAAAGGTTTCAAAGTTCTGCACTTGTTGGAGAGAGTGATGAGGGGATGTACGAGAGAAGTCAAGGAATTGGGTTACAAAACTTTGGTCAGACCATTGCTCGAATATGGTAGTGTAGTATGGGACCCTCATTTTACGTATCAAATACAGGAGTTGGAGAGGGTGCAAAGAAGGGCTGCTAGATGTGTTTCTGGAAATTATCGTAGAATGCAATCAGTGACGAATATGATAAAGGAGCTGGAATGGGATTCATTACAAGACAGGAGGAGGATGAGGAGGGTCATGGGAGTGTACAGGGCATATACTGTCGATGAGGCATGGAAAGATATTGCAATAGGTATGAAAAGTAGTGCATGGAAGGGAAAAGATGACCATGACCACAAGCTGTCACTCGATTTCAGGAATAAGGGTGTGGGAAGATTCTCTTTTTTAGATAAGGGTGTCAGGGATTGGAATGAGTTACCGAGAGAAATGATGAATAATTTATCGAAAACTTTGAAAGAATTCAAAGATAAAATTTGTAGAGGGCAAATGTAGGTAGGTGCAGGATAGGGGAAGATGGGTGTATAGGGAAATTGCCACCGGAACCTGTGCTCCATTGCAATTAAATTAAATTAAATTAAATAACTTCACAGCTGCACAAAACCATTGGCTTATAGCCAATCAACGATTGCATGGCAAGTGAGGCAATGTATGTAAATATTGACCACTCAAAATGGCCAGTATTTAGTTGTGCACTCACCAGACATTTTTATGGACCAAATATTCTTCCATTTTAATGATCTCTCACTATCAGAGAATGAATGATGACAGCAGTACTGTCCTGATTTTGGGTTTCCTGCTCCAGGCTGTTGACAGCACATCAATTAATCAGCATGATGGCCACAATCAATCTGCTGGTATTGATACCGTCTTTACAATTTTTTTTTTTTTTTTTTTTTTTTTTTTTTTTTTTTTTTTTTTTTTTTTTTTTTGATAGCCAATTTTTTAAATGGATTCAACTGGTTCACACTTGAAATGTGTGCTGAATGTTCACCTAAGCATCAGTTATATCTACATGGTCAGTATGAATTTTCTCAGAGAACTGAGGTCCATGCTGGCATTGATTCACCCTTGCACACACGCATAGGATATACAGATGCTGATCCTCTCATTGCTGGATTGATATTCAACCAGCATTCACAACTTCACATCAACATTGGAAGCCTTGATCCATGTGCCTATCACCAACACAATATACTTTAAAGTCAATGATGATAGTGAGAAACCAGTGCTGCAAGGCTCAATTTTCATGCCTCTGCAACACCATCATCAATATAACTTTCACTTGAATTTGATACAGTATTAGGTGTGTGTGTGCTCTTTCAGTTACCACAGGTCATTACTGCATGTGATAAATTGTATTGTTGCATCGACTATGTAAAAATTTAACTACTCCATGTAACCATTATATTACTCAGAATGATAGTTAAATCACATATTAATACGAAACATTTGTTATAATTTCATCACAAATTATTTCATGAAAAATGGACTTAGACTGCACCCATCCCCATTTTTACTCTAATATTACACCCTTTTCTTTGCCCCATCTGTACTGTCACTTATTAAGTTGGAGTTTATGTTTCAGTTTCCATTTCACAAATTACATTTTATTTACCTTATTTTCAATTGACATACTTTATTTTCTATTTGACCCCAACTCCAGTGAATTTTCTCTTATTGTTTCTGTGGAATGCTCAACTTCCACCAATTCATCTATCATAAAGCAATGATTTCTCAGCTGGCAAACCATTTAAAACAAGGAAAAAATCTTAATTGCTCCATGTTCCTTTAGTGTATCAATGCAGCCTTACTGCCAGCTGTGATATGTTGATGTTCCATTTCTCTTCATTTATTTCCAAATGTTATTAACGAGATTACTTACCCATATCTGAAAATGTTGCAACTTTTAAATATAAATGAGTCTTGAGGTGCAGGTAATTCTTTGGAGGCCTTATTATCCACACGCAATCATATGTCTTTACACCACTTGTTACCATGTTCATCATTGTAATAGCTCCACCAAAATTCTCTACAATACCTCCACAGTCTGAAACAAAACCAAACATACTTGGCATATAGCTATTGAGTATAGTTTAGTGAAATAGTAGATTTAACATTTCAGTCTTTGTTTTACCTGTGATTGGTTTGATTGCCTTTTCAGGAACAGTACCTGCAAATTAAAACACAGTCTGGTCAGGAACTTCTTAAATCATAGTAAGGCAACTGAACAACAATTACGTTCCAACTAATTATTATCATAGGTAATATGGACATTAAATACAATTAATTATAATAACTCTCTTTAATTTTAAATAAACTTTTTTCCGTATAAACTGGAACACTGCTGTCAGTCTAACATCTAACACCTTCAGCATTACAGATAGCTGGACAGGGGAATGGGCATCATCAACACCACAGGGCATTGTGAGTATTACCAATCCCTGCTCAAAACTACCAGGTTTCAACTCACTGTGGCCAATTTGGTGTAAACTAAATCGGATTAGATGTGGTACGAGAAGAACAGTTTCAACTCTCCATACCTGGGGCTGGGCAGATTCTCCGTAATGTGACTGCGGTGATGTCTTACAAACTGTGTCACACATTGTGCAGAACTGTCCACTAAGTGCCTTTCCTGGTAGTCTGGAAGACCTAATTTTGGCTACGCTGGAGGCGGTGGCCTGGTTGGAGTGAAGTCACTGTAATAGTCACTGTAATAGTTGTGATTGGAGATCTTGCCTCAGTAGCCGGTTCTCTGCATTGTCCGCTGTACTATGTGTAAATATGTGTATATATGTGTGTTTAGATTGTTCATTGATTTGTTATTGAATTGTATAAATGTCAAATAGCATCATATGCAAAATAATAAAATAATTATTTAGGGATGATAAAAATGATGTTAGGCAATGAAAAGCTAGGGAAAGGAAACCAATCACTCACTACAGATGAAGGCTCCTTCAAAATGTATATCCTTCTTCCTTAAATCCTGCCACTACACCCCAAACATGCTTCTGTAAACCATCTTGGTCCACAAACATCCACTTTCTGATTCTCCTATACTACAACATGGATCTTTCCCATACTTGCTGCTTACCTCAAGACTGGAAAAGTGCAATAGTAGTACCGGTACATAAAGGGAGGGTGAGAAATAGAGTCGAATATTACAGGCCTATCAGGTTGACATCAGCGGTAGGTAAATTAATGGAAAGATTGATATGCAACCACATCAGAAAAAAAAGTGAGGAACGTAAGTGGTTTTCAAGTAGGCAACATGGGTTCAGGCAAGAATATTCATGCGAATCTCAGTTGGTGGGATATATGCAAGATATTTCAGATGAAATGGACAAGGGAGGCCAAATTGAGGGTGTAGCACTAGATTTGTCAAAGGTGTTTGACAGAGTAAGCCACAAAATGGTAGTAAATAAGGTAAAAACTATTGGAGTGGAAGAGAAAGTGATTTGCTGGGTAGAAGAATTTTTAAAAGGTAGAAAACAGAAAGTTAGGGTAGGAAATGTGGTATCAAAGGAAGTGGAAGTAAAAATGGGAGTGCCGAAGGGTAGCGTATTGGGACCATTGCTATTCATTATTCTGGTGAATAATTGTATAGATTGTTTACTATCTGATAGTAGATTGTTTCCAGGTGACATAATGCTGTATAAAAGGATCAAAATGATAGAGGACTGCAAACAGTTGCAGGGTGATCTGGACAGGATATCTAGTTGGGTTGGTAAACATGGGATGAAGATAAATGCAAAGAAGAGTCAGCTAATTAGATACACAAATAAAAAACAAAAGGTTAATTATGAATATAAGGTGGGGGAAGAATTGCTTGCTGAAGACTTGAAATGTAAATAGACCTAAGTTCAGAATTAGCAGCAAGTGCCCAGCCATCATTACCCATTCTGATCCTGCCACAAGGGAATCTTTTTCTATTTTTTGAAATGCCACTTGTACACCTACACATCTTACCTGCCTTTACTGCACAGCTTCTTATTTAGGTTATAGCACTAACCATCTTCCCATCAGGATAAACAGCCATAGGTAAACAATTTTTGCTGGCAAACTAGACCACTCAATTACGGTCTATACCAGTTCCCACAACTCTAACAACCTCAGCAACTATTTTACATAGAATGCTGGCAAAGCTTTCCGAATACTACTATACCACAGCACTGGAAAAGTGCAATAGTAGTACCGGTACATAAAGGAGGGGTGAGAAATAGAGTTGAGAATTACAGGCCAATCAGTTTGACATCAGTGGTAGGTAAATTAATGGAAAGATTGATATCTACATCTACATCTATACTCTGCAATTCACAAAATTGTGGGTGGCAGAGTGTGCTCAGCACCATAGTTAATCTCTTTGCTGTGCATTCCACTCGCTAATGGTATGAGGAAAAAAAGAATTCATATAAGAATCAGTGTGGCACCTTATTTCTCTAATCTTATCTTTCCTGTCGTTCCGGCTCAAATAGGTTGGTGGAAAAAGTATTTCACTACACTCGTAAGTGAAGGTGGGAGTACACATATTTACCAATAAGTTTAAATGAAACGTGCATCGTCTATCTACCAGAGACTCCCAGCCTAGTCTACTAATTAGTTCTGTGACACTTTCATAAGGACTGTAGCAAGCGGTCACGAATCGAGTGGCTCTTCTCTATACTCTCTCTATACTTTTGATCAACCCCTTATGAAATGGATCCCGAATGGCACAACAATACTCCAAATGTGGATGCACAAGAGATTTGAACGCTATCTCCTTTGTTTGTTTATTACAATTTTTCAAGTTTCGACATATGAATTGCAGCCTAGAATTAGCTCTACATACTAACAAATTAATGTGTAAGTCTCATTTCATGTTCCTTTTTACTGTTACTTCCAAATATTTCATAGAATCAACCATATCAATAACTGAATTATTTAACTTGTATTTCTGAACAATTGGATTCTTTTTGTTAGTTATGCTCATTGTCTTGCACTTTTTACAATTTAGTGTAAGTTGCCACTCAGCGCACCAAGTTAAAATAACATCCAGATCACGCTGAATTTCTAAGCATTCGGCCAAATTCCTTACTTCCCTATAAATAACTGCATCATCGGCCAACAATCTAAATATGCAACCACATCAGAAATATATGTGAGGAGCGTAAGTGGTTTTCAAGCAGGTAACATGGATGGTTTAGGCAAGGATACTCATGCGAATCTCAGTTGGTGGGATATATGCAAGATATTTCAGATGAAATGGACAAGGGAGGCCAAATTGATAGTGTAGCACTAGATCTATCAAAGGTGTTTGACAGAGTAAGCCACAAAATGGCAGTAAATAAGGTAAAAAACTATTGGAGTGGATGAGAAAGTGATTGGCTGGGTAGAAGAATTTTTAAAAGGTGGAAAACAGAAAGTTAGGTTAGGAAATGTAGTATCAAAAGAAGTGGAAGTAAAAATGGGAGTGCCGCAGGGTAGCATATTGGGACCATTGCTATTCACTATTCTAATGAATAATTGTGTCGATTGTTTACTGTATGAAATTAGATTGCTTGCAGATGACTTAATGCTTTATGAAAGGATCAAAAGGATTCTTTTTTTTATTGTTGTTGTCATCAGTCTTTCGACTGGTTTGATGCAATCCTCCATCCCTTCGTTTCCTGTGCTAACCTCTTCATTTCTACCTACCCCTTACAACCCACGTCCTCAATTATCTGCTTCATATATTCTAATCTCTGCCTTCCTCTACAGTTCTTACCTTCAGTGGAGTAGCTGGGGGGGGGGGGAGGCAGTCCGCCCCGGGTGTCACCTGTTTGGGGGTGACACCCGCATTTACAAACTAGTAAACGAAATTAGTATGATACAAAAAAAAAAATTATATACTTCTTTTATCATTTGGTGTTGAAACACGTCTACCTTGTAATAAGTCACATTCCCAAGGTGAGACAGTTTGCACATATCGAGGGAGGGCTATTTTTCGGCGAGCGGAAGCCGCGGGCCCGTTTGTCAAGCCACCCGCTGCGCTGTTGACAATAACCGCAGGGACAACCAACCTACCGACAATAGGGACACGTATCCTGTTGCATGGAATGCTGCTCCAAGGCGGGGTGGAGACGAGACACTCATAGATTGTGTGTGGAAGTGAGTGGACGCTGTGGCCGGTCTATTGCCATCCTCTGGGTGCCCGAGGTGCGCATGCCATTGCCAGCAGTGTCAACAGCAGTGCGCGGACACAATAAAGTGTTTCTAACAGTGCGACTGGTTGCAACATGTCATGGCCCAAAAAATATCCCTGAGTAGCTAAAGACTTGTTTGGGAGAGCCAACTGAGCTAGCCATCTGCAAAAACTATTTACATGTAAAATTGGATGTCTTTTAATTTGTAGAATAAATTCATGTCTTTTGTTATCCATCTTTCATATTCTTGTAACCTCTGAGACATGTCATGTACGAGGCTAAATATTAACATGTTGATAAAGAACAAGTTTTAATTGCTGACGCCATATAGTGTGTCTAACAAGTTTCAAAGTAGAGCCACCCCCACCAAAAGAGATTATTACAACCTTGAATGTTTCGAATATTTGTTTTAACCTGGGATCGCTAGAGCGTGAGAAAAATTCTAACATTGATGATTTTACTGAAATATTACAATATATTTCAAAGATATTGAAGTGTTGATCTAGAATTGCTCTCTTTGATATCTCTACCTTCATTCCACGTGTCTTTCGTCGCTCCAATTACAAGAAAAGCCTGCTGGTAGCAGCTTTGTTTGAAGTGGTGTGCATTGTTAGATTATTTCTCACATGGGAGTTCTCGCGTAACAACACCTTGTGCATTCGTGAAAGGAAATGTGAAAACTGCGACCAGTGAAATTTGCGGCCAACCTAAAATCTGTGAAATCTGCAGCCAATACCTGTTCTCTTTGTGTCAATGCCACACCGTCCTAATCACTCTAAAGGCCCCTTTAAGACGACCCGACCTGGTCTCACTAAATCGTAGCCTGGAAGTTTTTACGTGAACAAATAGAACGGAAACTAGTCAGCGACAACATTTTACATTACATGGCCGAAACAGCCAAATTAGTTTCTATTTTTTTTAAAAATAGACATGCAAATGTTTGGAATCAAAAAGCACATCACCTTGTTTTGCAAGTTAAATATTCTTTCTTAGATTTTTTTCGCAATCATTACTGAAAGTTGAATTTTTTGCTGATCTGCAACACTGTTCGGAGACTCCACTGTGGTACTAACCAGATCGGGCTGGCCAAGGTCGTCTAAGGGCACATGTTAACTTTCATGACATTTAGGGGAAAACACAATTATTCTATTAAATTTTATTTTTTAAAAAATATATTTTTACTGCAACTGATGAAGTAACATATAATACACTTTTGACGTACATTTGGAATTTATTGTGTACATTATGTACTTTCTATAGATTTTTAAGTAATCCGGACATTTGCCCATTTGACAATAAACCAAGGGAAAAAATAAAATATTACTTTTTTCACATTTTGTTTATTATGTATGGATATTTTGTTTGTTTGAACAGTACATGTAAACTAAAAGTTTAAAAAGTTATATTATATGAAATTACATTTAATTTACCATCAAAATTACTGTAGTTTTGTACAAAATCCACCAGCTTATATATTTTACTTTACGTAACTAATCATTATCAGAATCATTCTCGGCAGATGGCCACATTATAGCATCATAGAAAATGGCATATATTCTTCAGGAACATATTGTTGCACTTTCTTAATGTCATCCTCTTTTTGGCATTGATAGGATTCATGTCTGCAAAAGTTTTTGCATTACGAAGCTTAATATCTGTGTTGCCGCAACAACTTATTATTATTTTTTATTTTAACTGCTTAACATCGAGGTCTTTTAGAGATGGGAAAGGATGGGGGGCACGGATGGGGGCAAGGAATGGGAAGGAATTCGGCCATGGCCTTTTGAAGGAAGCATCCTGGCATTTGCCTGGAGAAACCATGGAAAACCCAAATCTGGATGCCCGGACGGGGATTCGAACCGCCGTCCTCCCGAATGCAAGGCGAGAACGCTAACTGTTACACCACCCCGCTCGGTCGCAACAACTTAAAAGTTTTTATTATTATTATTTCTCCAATTTTATCATAACCTAAACGGGCTCCCTCATTCATTTCGTAATAGTAGTGTTCTGATATTTTAAACAAATCGCGCTGTCGTTCCTTCTTTTCAAACGTTTTTTTATTCCAAGCTTCACTTGGGAGCACATACTTTTTAAAGTGCTTGGGCCACCACTTGTTAAACTGTAGGATGCTGTCATTGTCTCCCAAAAAACTGTTTCAATTTTCCCTTCATTTGCAGACAATTCAGTAATAATTTTTGAATACTGATCAGATGTGTAGATTTTTTCAACTCTTTTAAATTGTCTCTTGATATCAGTAAAGATACGATCGTATGGAAGAAAACTGTGACCCCTTACTGGAAAATATTGTATGATTGTTACTTTACTTATCAGGGAAAGGCCAAATACAACTCATAAAACCATATGAGTCTGTTCTGCCCTGTAAATTCATCGGAAGAAGATGGGTTTCTTCTGCAGTTTAGGGATGAAAAGTGATATGAAGAGATTATGGAAAGAGGAAACTTCACCCCCTCCATTTTTACGCACTGCCTTCATGGTAAGTATAGATTTTGCTTGTTCTGGTTTTCAAGTCATAAATGCAAAAACAGTTAACCCACAACTACTGATAGAAGAACATTTTTTCCTGCACTGGTAATGTGAGGGAAAGGGAGATTTTGCATGAAATCTACTACAATTCAATAAGTATCTGCCTCATTATGACAAATTCTTTTCTATGTCTTTTAAGGCAGATTAAAACTTGTGTTTTAATAACAATTACAAACTATAAAACATCTGTAATGTTAAGAGCTGTTTAGAAACATAGGCTGCAAACGTAGCAATCCGCTCAGAACGACGGTGGGGCGGCTGTTAACAATACAACCAGTTTGAGCCTATTCAAAAATAAACACCGATTTCACACCGCTACAGCATTGTTGAGAGTTCTTGCCGCAGATTTCACTGGTTGCAAATTTCACTGGGCGCAGTTTTCGCAACACCTCGTGAATAGTGTTGCCAACTTAGTGGACTTTCCACTAAAACTGGTGGTTTCGACCCCCCTTTTAGTGGAGAAATATTGCTTTTAGTGGTTAGTGATTTTTTCTAGTGGTTTTTTTTTCTAGTGGTTCAGTAGAATTTAGTTTCACTTAATGAAAAATCAAAAACTAAGCCACTTACACTTTTCAAAATATATTTCTACTTTATTTCAGTAGTATTTATTTTTACTGCATAGGAAACATTGAAGTTGGCTGAGTTTTTATTTCATTTCACGTTAAAGGTTATAATAACAGCTAATTGAATTAATTATAATCGATTAAGATTTCTAAGAATATTTAATCCATTTCTTCGTTTATTTTAATTAATAATGTTCATTTATTAAAAAATGTTCGCTGTTCCGTAATGTCATGTTTATTGTTTTTAGTCAAAAATGAACACGGACTTTGTGATATTCAACTTTACAAATGATTAAACCATTCATGTTCTACTAAACATGGTGTTTGTGCAGAAAGTATTTATTATTTGAATAGATAAATATTTTCAACTATCCCTTACTCGATCAATGACTTTGAAATACCTCTTAACAGTGGCAGATCCAGGATTTTGGTTTGGGGGGGGGGGGGGGGAAGGGTTGAGCAGATTTCATTTGGAGTGAATGCGTCTTGAGCGGATTTTGGTTTGGGGAGGGCTTGAGCGGATTTCGTGGGGGGGGGGGGCTTTATAGACATGCCACCCTTAAAAGATCATCTGAAAAAGATGAGTTAATATAGAATAGCAGTTGATTAAATAATTTATTGATGATTCATTGAATTACTACTTGCATGTTGATGTACTGATTAATTATACAGAAATTTAATGTGTATTATGTAATAATAAAGGTAACTGTTTTAACAATATATCCATTATTCTCTTTCGTAATAACGAAATATTTGTTTAATGGAAAATTTAGTGGTTACGAGAGTAGCGCCGCTTTTTGTTAGTGGTTTTCTGGTGGGTTTAGCAGTTGAATCTGGTGGGCAACTAGTTTAACGGTTGGCAACACTACTCGTGAAACACCATCTTGCTTCTCTTTTAGTTTGTTTCTCTGTGCTAGTGACGTGCGACTAGGCTAATTTCTTCCCCTGGACATATTCTGCACGTATTACGTGGTTTATATATACATAAAAAGTAAGTATACTTATTGGGTTTTATATACTGAATGAAGCAGTTGTGTACACCAAGTACATGACATACAATCTCAGATGAGAAAATATATAAAATTTTAAATGAAAACGTCATGTCAAATGAAAAGATATTGATGTGGCTAGAGGAACCACTGGACGAATATATCCACATAGAAGGCTTGTCTTCAGATACCGATGCACAGTCTGTACATGAAGAGGTAAACTCAGCAACAGACCAGTCTGGCATTGATTTGGAAACTGCATCTGTGTAGCCCTGACTTCTGCAAATCGTGATATGTATCTAGGTAGGGATGGGAAAACAAAATGGTTCAAGCACAAAGCTCCTCCATCAAAAACAGCTCGTCAGAATATTGTGACACAGCTTCCAGGTGTAAAAGGGGCAGCAAAAAAATCTAATTTAAAACTAAAGCAAGATATATGTTTCATTTAATGTTTTTATGTAGTTATAATGTGTTGGTAATAATAAAGAAGTAATTTAATTGCTTATTGTATCTCTTTATGGATCTTACAGCCAAAAACGTAAAGAAATATCTTTGTTAGAAAAAATCTAACATGGGAGTTATCGTTCAACAACAATAGGTGCGAGTGATACCGGGTTAAGTTGATCTATCGCTTTTTCAAATATGATCCAGGGGGCTGTGCTCTTTAATTACAGTAGAGTATAATTATTGGTAACACCGGACGCTTAAATCGTCACTGTTGTTTGGTTTGTTAGAAGCGGCGGTGGATATAATGTATGTTTTCTTGTATAAAGAGAGGTAGTTTTAGAATCAAAGGATGTATTAAGTATTTTCTAGTAATTTTTGAATTTATCGTCTAACAGATTCGTGATGCATAAATTGAGTACATTTCATGTTATCCGGTCTATGTACCTACCTATTGTGACAGTGCACCTATACTTGACATGAAACCGTATCATGTTCGAATTTTTGCAAATAAAATGATTCAGAAAACTGCATTAGACTAGCAATACTGTCAGGTTTCAAGTCAATCCAAATGAGCCCTTGATTGTATCATTTGTCATTGGTAATCAGATTCTGTAGGACATGTGTTTAAAACAGTCGGAACCGAAATCATAACATTAGTAAGCACTTTAACTCTAGGTTCACATAAGTTTGCTATGCTTTCTATTGATTGAGAATATGCAAGTATGATCCCTATGAAATAAATAAGGGTATGATTCTCTAATAATTTTCTATAATGAATGTACAGAAGAAGATTTCTATTATGGGTAACCTCTCTGTCGAATACAGGTACCTAAATTCTTGCGGGTTCCTTAAATCGACAGGGATGTAGAACTTCCATTCCTGAACAAAAATTGAGCTTTAATCATAAACTGAACGAACATTCGAGCCATCTACATCTTTATTTATACACTACAGAGCGGTGCTAGAAATTCAAAAATCTTCAGTAAATACAATGTCATATTTAGGAGTCTGTAGATACATATTTCTTAGGTGGGTGATAAAATACTTGTTAATTACTTCATGTAAAGATGGCAGATATCGCAAAGGCATGTTCTGTTACTATCTGACCCATTGTTTTTTTTATTACATTTAATTATGTTTTTATATTTTTTGTGAAGGAACTTATAGTTTTTTTTTATATAGTTGCTTCTCTGACTATACAAGATCCCCAAGGTCTCACAACTTGTGGGACCCGGATCCTGGATTTGCACCAATGGGAACCCATCTGGGTTTGGAATTGCTTCTTCTTGGGTCAAGCCACTTCTGTTAACTTTCCTCTCAATATCCCTTGGTCCTGCAAATACCGAGGTCATTTAAATACAGCCTATGTTAACGTTCCAATAACAAATGGGTAGCTTTCGACTTTTTTAAAAATATATAGAGGAATCTTATGGTCTCCCTATAGTTACATTGGTGGAAATTAAAATCACAACATGCATACATGAGTGGTAGAATTTCAGGAAACTTTTTGTGCTGGGTGACCATGTGATCTAATGTGTCTACTTCCAGTATCCTAGACATGCTTTATTGGGGATCATGCTGTCAAATTGTGATCGAAACTGCTTCCAAGGCATTTGTGATGATGGCTGCAGCATGAGGACGAGCATTATATTGTTGGAAAATGCTATTTGGATGGTGAATATGAAGGGTATCAAAATAAGATGTAGTACCCCGTCCAGATAGTGGTGGGCTGTCATTGTGCCATCAACAACAGCTGACTCAGTCATGCTGTCGAAACTGATAGCTGCCAAAACATGACACCAGTGGCTACACTTGTGTGACGTTTTGAAATCACAGTAGGTAAGCCGTTTCTCCACTACGCCTGTGAACAAGTCGTCGATTATCACTTTGCCACAGACAGAATTGAGAATATAATAAATAACACTGTAATTCTCATATTATTACATATAAAACTTTCAATTTTTAACCATTTAATACTCTTCATGCAGGGATACTAGGGCCAAATTTCATTCATTTATCACAACACCGTCTGGGTGTTGGGATTTTAATTTGCGCCAATTTGTGTGTCAGTTGCTAAGTGTAAAAGGTCGAGCTGCACTTTGCCAATACTGGCCTGTATCGTCACTGCAACAACAGTCGGCTGAGTGACGGCTCGCCCCCTCACGTCCACACTTTTCCATAGCTCACCCACGTTCCTACCCTGTCTTTAGTCTCCTTTACCGTTTTCAAGTGATTGTTTCAGGGAATAAGTATTGGGGATGACAGGTAGGTCTGATACCTTACTTTATTATACTGTACTTTACTTTGCACAGTTTTGGTATGAAAGTACATAAAAATACTTTTTTATGTTACTCACGTAATCACCTAACTTGTTGATATTTTATGTACAAAAATAGTATCCCAACACAGTATTAACAAATCATCACCACACTGTACCGGAATGACACATTCTCACGTGTTTCAATGCTATCAGAATGAAATGTCAATCACTTCGCTTTGATGCGTTTGTTTTGTTATTGTTTTGTATTATTTTTTGTTAGTAAAGAAGGAGATTATAACATACTTTAATTTAAATATAGGTCGTAAAGATTTTGTATAGTTAAAATAATAATTTCAAGTTATCTCAAAGTTCAAGTCACAGAGTTTCTTATTGAGAAACTGTCGGTGCACCTATATCGTAATCACCTAACATGAAAAGGAGACCTACGGATTAACGTGAAATTCGAATCACGGAGCTTCGTAGAATCTTTGCATTAACAAATAAAAGTTTTGCCAGATGTAAATGTCAACTTTAAGGCCCGCAAAAATTACAGTCGAGGCTGGGATTTGAACCGGGACATTCAGTACCCAAATCGCATGCAGTCATTTCAATCACCAGTCCGAATGTAGGTGTAATGAAGATTAAGTTTGCAAACATGATAAAACGAAATTTTTTTCTATATCATCTATTTTTGCTATCAGAAAACATGAATCCACTTTTATGTGTTTGAATGCATATTGTTCATTATTTCTAGTTTTTTCTGGCATCTGGTTCCGGCTTGCGATTCGGGTGTGGAAGGTCCCCATTACAAATGCAAATCTCGGCTGCAATTTTTGTGGGTCTTAAAATTGATCTTCAGCTCTGGCAAAGCTTTGATTTTTTAATGCAAAGATGCTATGACTCTTCCTACTTTTTACGAACATCTGATGAACATGGATATTTTAAAGCAAACATAACATGAAAACAACATTTGGTCGTAAGGTAATGGAAATTTACGAACTCTCTCTATGCGCTTCTTCACATCCAGCAGGCCGACACTGGTCCGCACCTTCAAAACATAAACCAAACCAATGATAGCCGGGTGATGGCCAAGTGTTGGATGAGACACCGTGCCATTTCGACAAACTTCCATCGAGTAAGTGCCAACATTAAGAAACCTGTTGGTGCAGTTACGGTGTGGAACAGTATTGGGCAAGTGAGGCCCGATCTTCAGAGAAATTAAAATTAATCTAAAACCACTTTTGATCACCGAGAGTGCCATATTGACTATTGAACATGAAGTAACTCAAATTATTAATTTTGAAAATTTGATTTAAGAGTTTGCAGCTGTTAAAACTAGAAATAGGAGATTGTGAAAGCAGTTGTTTTTAGTTTATGTGTATATCTTTTAAATGTTGTTAATATTATAATTTTATCAACTATTATTTTTAAATAATAATAAATTTTTATTTAATTATGTTTTATTAATATAATATTAAACACTTACAAGATATATTTTACTTAATTTTGAATTTAAGTTTTCAAGGGGTGACCCCATCGATATCCACGCCGGGTATCACCCACGCTAGCTACGCCACTGCTTACTTTCCAGACTTAAACGCTCTGAATAATCTGAATTGTCAAATAAATTACACACACTTTTGATCTCGTGGAAGCGAAAAGATTTGATACAGCTGCTTACGTTACTGGTTTTGGTAATCGCTATATAAGGAACCCGCCGCTATCATGGTTTGTCTTTTCCATGGAGTGCGATGTGAAGTTAACCTGCGCAAGTCTTCTATCGGAGCGGGTAGGAAGCCGGTTGAAAGTTGACTCTACCGAGTCAGCCATGTTAGTACTTTGGTGTGATAGCCTGTGAGGATAACTGTTAACATGAACTTATAAATTTTCAAAAAGTGGTTTGGTCGGTAAATTCTTACTCCACAATTTGCAATATTTTGGAAATGTTTGTTCGATCGCCTACTCAACTGAACAATGTTAATTTTGAAATTTTGATTTTTTAAAAATAAACTTCAAATTCTCCAAGTAAAGTGAACTGTTATAATTTAGTAGAAGAACTTTTTCTAGATTTTTGGTTTAGAAACAGATCTAGTGGCGACCTTCAAGCATTCAAGTTGAGTTTTTATTAGGCTACATGGTCAAATTCAAATTATCTTGTGAAAATCCCACAGAACTTTCCATCCATGTGAACTTTTAGTTAAGTCGCCAAGGCGATACTATAACTCTGGTGTCAGCCTTGGGTCTTACACAGCCTGTCTCTTCTTTCTGTAAGATTCTTCCACAAACTTCTTTTCTCACCCATCATTTCCAAAACCAGTTCATTTCTTACTTTTTCAGTCCACTTAATTTTCAGCATTCTTCTGTAGCACCACATTTCAAATGCTTCAATTTTCTTTCTTTCCGGTATTCGCAAAGTCCATGATTCACTACCATAAAGTGCTGTGCTCCACACAAAGTGTTTTAAAAAGTTCTTTCTAATTCCTAAATCAATATTTGAAACTAAAAGGTTTCTCTTTTTCTTGAAGGCTCTTTTTGCTAGTGCTATTCTGCTTTTAACATCATTCCTGCTTCAGCCATCCATTGTAATTTTGCTTCCCAAGTAACAGAATTCACTCAATTCTCCTATTGCATCCGATCCTATTTTTATATTTAATCTGCTAGTATTGGTATCATTTCTGCTACATTTCATCACTTTTGTCTTGCTTTGATTTATATTCAGTCCAAAAACTTCCTTCAGTATTTTGTTCATGCCATTCAGTAACTTCTCAATATCCTCAGCCCTCTCTGCTAGCAAGACAATGTCATCAGCAAATCGTAGCATACTGATTTTTTCTCCCTGAAAACTTATGCCACATGAAAATTTTTCTTAGACTTTCTTCATGGCTTCTTCTACATACAAGTTGAATATTAATGGGGATAGACTACAACCTTTTCTCACACCCTTTTTAACTGATGTATGTCTCTCGTGATTCTCTACTTTTATTATAGCCACTTGATTCTTATATAGTTTATAGAGTATTCTTCTATCTCGATACTTTAGACCTGACTTCTTTAAAATTTTGAACATCTTGTTCCACCTAACACTATCAAAAGCTTTTTCCGAATCAACAAATGCCATGAAAGTATCTTTGTTTTTCTTGATGCACCCTTCAAGTATTAATCTTAATCAGAATTGCTTCCCTTGTACCACGATTATTCCTCAACCCAAACTGATTTTCACCTACTTTATCTTCTACCACCCTTTCCATCCATCTGTATATTATTCTGGTCAGTAATTTTGAAGCATGTTATGTTAGACTAATGGTACAATAATTCTCACATTTGTCGGCTTGTGCTTTCTTTGGAAGTGTGAAGATGATATTTTTATTAAAATCAGTTGGAATTTCTCCTGTTTCATAACTTTTTGATATCAGCTTGAATAATCTTTCGATTCCTTCCTCTCCTAGGGATTTAAGAAGTTCTGCAGGGATCTCATCAATTCCAACTGCCTTATTTGCTTTTAAGTCATTTAGGGCTTTATTAAATTCTGTCCTCAAAACAGGATCTCCCAAGTCATCAATGTTGACATCGCCTTCCTTTTCCATTACACTATTGTTCAAGTCATCCCCAACATACAGTTTCTCAATGTATTCCTTCCATCGGTTAGCTCTATCTTCTGAGCTTAAAAGAGGTTTCCCATCGGCAGTTTTAATGTTCATACCTCTTTTCTTCATTTCTCCAAAATTCTGTTTGATTTTCCTACATGCCACATCTACTTTACCTATGAAAAATTCCTTTTCTACTTCTTCACACTTTTCTTGTAGCCATTTTTCTGTTGCTATTTTGCATTTCCTATTTATTTGATTTCTAAATTGCCTGTACTGATCTCTTCCTGCTTCGTCCTGAGAATTTTTGTACCTTCTCCTCTGATCCATCAGCTCCAAAATTTCTTCTGTGATCCATGGTTTTCTGGCAGCTTGTTCCCTAAAGCCTAATGTTTCTTTTCCAGCTTTCATTATTTTGGTCTTTAATGTATTCCGTTCGACCTTGGTTGTGCTCCTTTCAGAGTTACTTCTTAGGCGTAAGTCTACCATTTCTGTAAATTTTTTCCTCGTGCTAGATTGTTTCAGTTAATTCACTTCCAGTCTGTTCTGCTTATACTGCTTCCTTATTCGCTTAATTTTCAGCCTGCACTTCATTATTAACAAATTATGGTCAGAGTCTATGCCTGCTCCTGGGTTTGCTTTACAGTCTAGAACTTGATTCATGAATCTCTGTTTGACCATGATATAATCTAGCTGATATCTGCCTGTATCCCCAGGACATTTCCATTCTTCTTGCATGGTTCTTAAACAGTGTGTTTGCCACTACTAGCTTATATCTTACACAAAATTCTACAACCTGCTTCCTCGCTCATTTCTTTCTCCTAGACCAAAACTTCCTACAGTATTCCCCTCTTTTCCTTCTCCCACTATCGCCTTCCAATCACCCATGATTATTAGATTTTCCTCCCCCTTCACATTTTGGATTAATTCTTCAATTTCAGCGTATATTTTTTTTTATTTCTTTGTCATCTGCGTGTGACGTTGGCATATACTCCTGTACTAATGTGGTTGGGATGGGCTTAGTTTCTAACCTCATCAAAATAATCCTGTCACTAAACTGTTCATAATAACTCAGCCGCTTCCCTACTTTCTTGTTCATTACAAATCCTACACCAGTGACTCCATTGACAGCTTGTGTGCTAATTATCCTGTGTTCCCCAGACCAGAAATCGTGTAAGTCCTTTCGTTTAATCTCACTAATCCCAACAACATCTAACTTTAGTTGTTCCATCTCCCGATTTAAGTTTTCTAACCTACCTTCTCTATTCAGACTTCTAACATTCCACGCTCCGACTCGTAGAATGTTTCTATCCATTTTGATGACTCCTTCCTGATCAGTCCCCACCCAGAGATCTGATTGGGGGACTATTTTAACTCCGGAATATTATACCCAGGAAGAAGTCATCATGATATATGTAATTTGAGAGGATTACATGTCCTTGGGATAACCTTTGGGTCTTTAATGTAGTGGTTTCCTGTTGCCTTCTGCATCCTCATGCCGTTGATCATTTCTGATTCATCCACCTTTAGGGGCCGTTTCCAACCCCAAGGGCAAGAGGGTGTCCTGAACCACTCCCTGCTCTTCTGCCCTCCTTTCGGAGGCCGTTGGCAAGCAGTGGGTGACTCCTTACACCGGGAATCTTTCAGTTGCCAGAGGCTTGTCCGTGCAAACAGGGTGCTCCACGTGTAGGAGGTTGACATTTGGTTGGAAAAGGCTAGTATAGTCTCTCCCAAACCCTTACACCCCATCAAAACGATAATGGATTGTAAACATTTGCAGGATGATCTTGACAGGTTATCTACACAGACGGAAAAAAAAAATCCCAACACCAAGAAAAAATTATTGTAGAGTAATGAAATTTGGACAATACATTTGTCAAGTTAACATGTTTAATTGATTAAATTTTCAAGATCACAGGTTAATTTAAGCTCAAGAAAATGCATTTCAAATGTGAAATACTGTTAAATTAATAGCCGGTGTAACCTCCAGAATTTTGAATGCAAGCCTGCAAACGTGAATGCATTGTGTCATACAGGTTTCGAATGTCACTTTGTGGTATGGAGTTCCATGCTTGTTGTACTTGTGCTGTCAATACTGGGACGGTCAGTGCTGGCTGTGGATGATGCTGGAGTTGTCGTCCAATGATATCCCATACGTGTTCAATTGGAGACAGATCTGGTGATCTCGCAGGCCAAGGTAACATGTCGACACTCTGTAGAGCACGTTGCGAGACAACAGCGGTATGAGGGCGAGCGTTATCCTGTTGAAAAACTCCCCCTTGAATGCTGTTCATGAATGGCAGCACTACAGGTTGAATTACCAGACTGACGTACAAATTTGCAGTCAGTGTGTTTGGTATAACCACAAGAGTGCTCCTGCTGTCATAGGAAATTGCTCCCCAGACCATGACTCCAGGTGTAGGACCAGTGTGTCTAGGCCGCAGACAGTTTGGTTGCAGGCGTTCCCCTGGCCTCCTTCTGACCAACACTCGGCCATCACTGGCACCAAGGCAGAACCTGCTTTCATCAGAAAACACAACAGATCTCCACTCCGTCCTCCAATGAGCTCTGGCTTGACACCACTGGAGTCGCAAACGGCGATGGCTTGTAGTCAGTGGAATGCACGCTACAGGGCGCCTGGCTCGGAGCTGTCCTTGAAGTAACCGATTTCTAACAGTTCGTTGTGTCACTGTGGTACCAACTGCAGCTCGAATTTCTGCCGCAGACGCAGTACGATGCGCCACAGCTGTACGCCGAATACGGCGGTCTTCCCTCTCAGTAGTGCCACGTGGCCTCCCGGAACCCGGTCTTCTTGAGGCAGTACCATCCCTTGACCACTGCACCCAACAATCATGCACAGTGGATACATTCCGGCCAAGTCTTTCTGCAATATCGCGAAAAGAAAATCCACCTTCTCGTAGCCCTATTACACGACCTCGTTCAAACTCGGTGAGCTGTTGATAATGGCTTCTTCGTCTTCTTAAAGGCATTCTTGGCTAACATCAACTCACTATGTCAAATCTCAGCGGTAAATAACGTTCACAAACTTTACAGCGCGTATTTAAAGCAAACCTGATTTGCAAGCTCTGAGTAGCGCTACTAGTGCCACACTTATGCGCGAAGCGCGAAATTTGAATCGATGTCATCTTTCAGATGTATAAACACGCCTACCAAATTTCGTTTATCTAACACAAGTCTTTCTTGGTGTTGGGATTTTTTTTTCCGTCTGTGTAGTTGGGTTGGTAAACATGGGATAAATATAAATGCAAAGAAGAGTCAGCTTATTAGATACACATATAAAAAACAAAATATTAATTATGAATATAAGATAGGGAAAGAATTGCTTGCTGAAGACTTGAAATATAAATATCTTGGCAATATATTTGATGACAAGCTTAACTGGGCAGGACACATTGGACAAGTGGTAGGAAAAGGTTTCAAAGTTCTGAACTTTTTGGAGAGAGTGATGAGGGGATGTACTAGAGAAGTAAAGGAATTGGGTTACAAAACTTTGGTCAGACCATTGCTCAAATATGGTAGTGTAATATGGTACCCTAATTTTTTGTATCAAATACAGGAGTTGGAGAGGGTGCAAAAAAAGGGCTGTTAGATTTGTTTCTGGAAATTATCGCAGAATGCAATCAGTGATGGATATGATAAAGGAGCTGGATGGGATTCATTGCAAGACAGGAGGAGGATGAGGAGGGTTATGGGAGTGTACAGGACATATACTGGTGATCAGGCATGGAAAGATATTGGAGTAGGTATGAAAAGTGGTGCATGGAACGGAAAATATGACCAAGATCACAAGCTGGCAGTCAATTTCAGACACAAGGGTGTTTAAAGATTCTCTTTTTTAGGTAAGGGTTTCAGGAATTGGAATGAGTTATTAAGAGAAGTGATGAATAATTTTTTCCAAAAATATTTTAAGAATATAAAGATAAAATTTGTAAAGGGTAAATGCAGGTCTGTGCAGGATAGGGAAAAGATGGGTATGTATGGAAATATCCACCAGAGCCTGTGCTCCATTGCAATTAAAATAAATTTAATTAAATACTATTACTTCTTCTGAACTTTGTAGATGGATACTACCCTGCTAACATATCCTTCAATCCAGCATCCCTCTGGCTTTACCTTAACCTACCACCATCAAAATTAAAATGCACAACCTATGGAAGAGTTGGTGCCACATGGCCTGCAAAAGTGGAAAAATTCAAAAGATAATGATGATGATAAACATTTAGAAGTGAAAGCAATGCTGGGTCTGAAGATAAATGCACAATCTGATTTCAATAAGAATTGTGAGAGAAAGCAAAAATTCTTCTTGAAAATACTCAAGACGATTACTAGCAATGATTATGCAATAAATTTTTTGCCTTTTTAATTCGCCACCTACTTTTAGTGAATGACAGAGAAAATACATCTGGAAGACAATAAGTATAAGGATGTTGGTAGGATAAATGTTCTCTGGTTTAAAGTATTCCTTAATAAGTCACATAGATCCTACTATCTCATACATTATTCACAATGTGGAAAAACAGGACACCTCCTGAAGTGTGAAGATTATATTAAAAATGCATAAACTTTAAGAGGTATTAGTTTATCACACTGCATCAGCCATTAAATTAATGACAGAACTTGAAATACCCCAGTATCAATTTTACCACTGCAAATCATTCCTCCACACTCAAAGCTATGACTGTTAAACACATAATTCTAGCACACAACTCACAACACCACCATAATCTTGTGGATTAACGTAAGTAATACATCAACAGACTGGATAGAAACACAGAAAATATCATCAATAGTGATAACATGAAAAATACAGTTTTATCTGCCCTCCTATGTCCCCACTGACTTACCTGCCTGCCTCCTGCTTTCCCTGTGTGCTTAACTTTGCTGGTTCTTTCCCCTAGCCAAAAAACTTTCAATACTAATATCTCTTGATCTGCCTGCTATTTGTCCAGTTCCAACATCTCAAATGATGCACATGATGGAGCCATAACAACTCTATTTAGAAAAAAAGCAATTTGCCTGGTTTTTCCTAAAACTTTTCATTTGTAGATATGACATTACATAAATTGAATGGAGATATTGAATATTTAAAAAAAATATCATCAAAATGTGACTAAAAATTGAAATTTTTATCACTTTTGCTTTTGTCAAAATTTCAAATTTTGTATGTCATGACAGGGTCTTTTGTCAGTTAAAAGGTTAACCATTATTTACCAGACTCCTAATATACATTCCTATTTTTTCACAAGCTAAGCACAAATGCTGACTCATGAAAGAATGTAAGCTTTCTCGGTGTGTCAGTTGTATAAAATCTTCTAAGGCTTTCCACCGAGGTAGTGCGTCAATGTAGGGCGACGTTTTGAAGCCTGCCTCCAGCTCCATCTTCCAGTGAAGTGTCAGATTCCTGGAATCCAACACTTCGCCGGAGGCAGGCTTCGAAACGTCGCCCTACATTGACGCGCTACCTCGGTGGAAAGCCTTAGAAGATTTTATACAAATGCTGACTCAGTTAGTAAAATTAATATTGGTAAAGTTGAAATCAAAAGTTAATGTATCAACAAAATACTGATTCATCAACAACATAAATAACCAATTAAAGAAGAATGGAATTTTCATTCCCTTCTATTTTTCTCTTTGTTAGTATTAATATATGACTTTAACCAAAATGTCATTTTCATCTGAGAAGTGAACTCTGACTAGTTATTAAAGAGTGCACTTGTTTTTAATTTGTGATGAAGTTTCCTAACAAAATTACTAAAGATCGTGTTTGAAAAATGATATTTTATGCAGAAATACAAATTCTAATCAACATTAAATACTTAGTATAAACCGATGATACCAAAACTTTTTGGTACCGGTAATCAGTTCATAATTATTGAAAACATGATACTGAATAAAAAAAATTGTCACCAATAAACAATATCAAACCTACGATTACAAAACAATATGATGCCATAACAACCATTTTTCAGTTCATTATTACTTTTACTGAAGTTTTTGACAGCACTGTAGCTTTTTCAAATTTGGTAATTTTTTTCAAAAAGCCATAAAAATCTTTAAAAAATCTGGCCTTTGAATTTTTTAAAAGTACTACAGCTTGTTTCAATTGTTACAAGTGTAAAATTTATAAATTGTACATTTGTAGCTTATTGACTGTTGCTTTCTATGGCATTTTATTTAGTACTGTTGCTGGAGTTTCATAGGTCTGAAACAATCAGAAGCTTCAGTCATACTCACCAGTGAAAAAGGAATAAACTGCTTTGTATCCCAGACTTGTGCCTCCATTGGCATAAAATCTGATTAATAATGAAGGCCCGTTGCTAAGAATAATAGGTGGACGGAACAGTGCACCACTGCTGACATCAAGTCGCTGCCCATTCCAGTCATAAAACTGAAAAACATGTATTGTTAACAACAGTTGCAGAATAAAAAAACAACACAGAGTGAATGTTAGCTCTGCTTTTGGCTTCTGATGTTGCTTAACTATTTAAAGCACCTCAGTTAAGATAAATAAGGAAAGAAAGGGAACCATCACTTATCAGAAGATGAGATAAGTTTGACTGGAACAAAAGTATGAGAGAAGGGACTGAATTGAATTGCATTGGAACACATGTTCTGGTGGCAATTTTGCTAGTCATCCAATTACCCCTTAATTATAATTTTTTATTATTATCTTATGTACTTTAAATGATAAATTCCTCCAGCCATTTATGAATTTTAATTTTGCATTATTTCAGCATTTTTGGTAAATTATTCATCATTTCCTATGGAATTTTATTCTAGTCCTTCAGATCTACACCTACAGAAGAAAATTATCACACTTCCTTATGCATAAATTTGAATGCCAGCTTATCCTTTAGTTTTCCTTTCCATGCACTACTACTAAGGAAGTAAACTGGGTCCCTTATTATTTATATTGTGTATAAATGATCTGGCAGAAATACTAAAGAATTGTAAAATTCAATTGTTTGCAGATGAAACACTAATTTGGCAAAAACATGTGAAAAATCTAGAAAAAAATCATAAAGGAGGCAAATGATGAATGAATGGTTAAATAAAAACTTGTTAATTGTGAATGTGGTAAAATCAGCATGTATGGTGATGGGGAAGAAAATTTTTAGGGAACAGGCAGAGGCAAAATTCACAAGGGAAATTATGAAGTTGCAAAATAATTTTAATAAGAGAATGAGAGTTGTTCTAAATAAAAGATGAACTGAAAATGTCAGTAATACGCTAAAGGAAAGGATATCTGTATACTGAAGAGGAAATAATGAGAGATATATTGACTTTTGTGTGTAGGTTGGAAAGTGGATTATTACCAAGATGTGTGTCTAGATTAATACAAAAGAATAATGATGTACATAATTGTAAGGCAAGGCAGGCAAATCATTTCCATTCGACTTATAATAGAAGTTGCACAAAAAAAAAATAAAAAAAAATTAAAAAATAAAATAAATAAATAAATAACGAGAGACATGCCTCAGTTAAAAAGGGTGTGAGACAAGGTTGTAGTCTATCCCCGTTAATATTCAACTTGTATGTAGAAGAAGCAATGAAGGAAGTCAAAGAAAAATGTCGATGTGACATAAGTTTTCAGGGAGAAAAAATCAGTATGCTACAATTTGCTGATGACATTGTCTTGTTAGCAAAGAGGGCTGAGGATATTGAGAAGTTACTGAATGGCATGAACAAAATACTGAAGGAAGTTTTTGGACTAAATATAAATCAAAGCAAAACAAAAGTGATGAAATGTAGCAGAAATGATACCAATACTAGTAGATTAACTATAAAAATAGGATCGGATGCAATAGGAGAAGTAAGTGAGTTCTGTTACTTGGGAAGCAAAATTACAACTGATGGCTGAAGCAGGAATGATGTCAAAAGCAGAATAGCACTAGCAACAAGAGCCTTCATGAAAAAGAGAAATCTTTTAGTTTCAAATATTTATCTAGTAATTAGAAAGAACTTTTTAAAACACTTTGTGTGGAGCACAGCACTTTATGGTAGCGAAACATGGACTTTAGGAAACGGGAAAGAAAGAAAATTGAAGCATTTGAGATGTTGTCCTACAGAAGAATGCTGAAAATTAGGTGGACAGACAAAGTAAGAAATGAACGAGTTTTGGAAATGATGGGTGAGAAAAGAAGTTTATGGAAGAAGCTTACAGGAAGAAGAGACAGGCTGGTAGGTCATATTTTGAGACATGCGGGATTGGTTAATTTGCTTGTGGAGGGAACAGTCGAAGGTAAGAACTGTAGAGCAAGACAGAGATTAGAATATATGAAACAGATAATTGAGGACATGGGTTGTAAGGGGTATGTAGAAATGAAGAGGTTAGCACAGGATAGGAAGGGATGGAGGAGTGCATCAAACCAGTCGAAAGACTGACGAAAGCAAAAAAATAATAATAATAAAAATAAAATCATGTTTAAAGGATTCAATTAAATTTACACCTTGGTTTTTGTTTGTTTATTTGTTAATATGAGATGTGAATTGTGACATATTTAAATTAATCATAGACTATTTGAAAATAAATCACTGGTAATAATGACGTCTAAACAATACTGGAATGTATATACTGATTTTGAGTTCATTTTTTTAGATATGCAGTTTTCTTATTGTTATAATGAATAGCTACCTTACAAACTACCATAGTGTTACTGTATTTGTTATGAACAATTAAGTTCTAAGAAAAGATTTGTGCTTAACCAGAAGCTGATGTCAAATTATTATATTTAAGTGTGCTGCCAGAAGACATGGGCATCGGTAGGGGAGGGGGTTGGTGCAAGGTGATTCACTTGCACCCCCCTGCTATGAAAGAGAATACGAAGAAAAATGATTAGGAAACAACTTAAGGTGCCTAGCTTATCGTCCAAACTTGTTCAACACCTTGTCAATAAATTCAGCAACCTTAGTTAATAAGTGTTATACATAATGTATTTAAAAAAAAAAAAAAAAAAAAAAACAGATCACCCCCCTTAATGTAATCCTGCTGGCGCCCATGCCAGAAAATACTTTCCGTGTATTAAGAAGCAAAATGCAATACTAACCTCCATAATTGAAGTTGGAGCCAACTGAAAATCTCTGAACAAAACACGCACTCTGCAGCTGACTGATAACTCTCGTTGGCAAGCAATGACATATTCAACTCCTAAATCTCTTGGATACGGTGCAGGAAAGAATGGTGACTTAAGTATGCCTCCATGGCTAACATTACTAGATAAAGAAGGAATAGCTCCACCACCAGGTGATCCTATCAGTATTTTCTTATTACCTACAAAAGTGAAAAGTATTATGCAAATAACGTTGTGCCATTACACTACCAGAAAAATATGAATTAAAGAAATTAAAGAAGTAAACTAATACAGTATATAAAATCTACCATTGTTAAAAATAAATACAGCAGCAGAACTACATCTACATTACACAATTGTGCATTAATAGTTAGTTTATTTGTAGCCTTAAATTACTTAGAATTCAATAACAATTGTTGCTGGAAAAAAATGTTACAAATGGTATGAAGTACAAACATTAAAAACTAGCTTTTCTCATATCTATGCTGGTGTTGAATTTTCAGCTGTTATATACTATGCCATGAGATATTAATCAATTATTTTTTGTTGAAAAATTGACTCTAGTAAATTTCGATACATATTGCTAAAGTATTGTGATGGTATGGGACCTACATTATGGGCGTCAAATGATGGAGTTGGAGGGGATGCAAAAGGTTTGTCTGTTGAAATTAAAAAAGAATTCTCTGAGTAACTGAAATGATAAAAGATTGGATTTGGAATAACTGTGGGTGAGGAGAATAGTGGTGACATGTACAAGGCATATACTGACTATGATAAATAGATAAATGTTAGTGGAATTTAAAAAAAAAAAAAAAAAAAAAAGCATGTAAAAGGGAAGAAATATTAAATTATCAATTGATTTCAGGCATAAGGGTGTAGTACAGTTTTCATTTGTAGGTTGGGGAGTCAGAGAATGGAAAAAATTACCTAATGATATACATTGTAATGAATAATATACTTCAGACTAAGAAGACTTTAAGGTTAAACTATGTATGAATCATAAGTAAATTTGTAGGAAAATGGCCACTGGGGCATGAGCTCCATCGTAAATTAATAATAATAATATTCGTTAGGGACCATAGATGAGGAGTCTTCCATGGTGACAATTTACAAAACTAATTTCTCAGCCATATCACAGTATCAGTAATAAAACAAATCGTTTTTGACATCATGTCTGGGCAGCATTCGTCAGATGTCAGTTGAACAACTGTGCGCTCTGCACGGTTACTGTATGAACATTGTCGAGGCACCAATCAATTCTTGTAAAACAAAGTTTCACTCTATCCCAACAGTTATTAAGCTATAACGCATTGCCCTTATTAAAACTATTTGTCTCCAGCCAGATTTCACTGACTTTTTTACTCCTTGCACTTGCAGCAACATGACTAGTAGCTGATGATCAACATCAAGAACTGAGTAAAACATTAATATTTGTGCTAATGTAGAGTGTATATTAAAGAAAGAAAAAATGCAGCAAAAATTTTTTGTCATAGAAACTATTACGCTAATCAAAACATTGTAACATAATGGTGCTTTTATCATTATTTTAATTATTTTGATGTATTGGAATTTTTACTTTCAACAGTAGTGATATTAATAAACTGTCCAGACATTAAATATTTCACAACAATAATTCTGTCATGTAGTGTTAAATTCGCTTTGAAATAGGATACTAACTGAATAACAGTGGTGTATCTAGGAATTTTCTCAGCCAGGTCAAAAACTGTGAGATTGTAGCCTCTTTTAACTGTAACATGATTTTGCCACTCCCCCTGAAGTTGCCGCCCAGGGTAAGTGCCCGCTTTGCCCCCACCCTCACCCCCAGCTGGGTCATTCAGATTCAGCACTGCTGAGTAATTTTAATTGGGTATTGTAGTAATTAACAGTGTTGTTAACATCTTCTATAACAGCATTTTAACAACTTTTTGCATTAAGTTAACAGTTCTTACTCTGCACGAAATCACCATGCTTTCAAATAATTCCATTATTCCATTTGAAGAATTGTTATGATTGACTAAATTGTGTAGATACATCACTTTGAAGCAGCATATTATAAGAAAGACACTATTAATGCAGTTGTTATCAACTTAATGGATGGTCTAGTGGCTAAATAATTAAGGTGCCCTCCTTTAAACTTCAATCTAGGTCGAAATGGGAATTTTTATGGGTACCTAAACTTTGTTTTGTGTTTGCAAAGTATGTTAAGACACTCTGTGATTTGATTTCCATATCAAATCATTAGTGCAACCTCGACATTGGCAGAAAACACAGTAGCTTGATAGTCTGTCACTTTGCCGTTTTCCCCACAATTTACTATCGACTTATTCTGTAAACAAATTTAGTTAGGTCTTAGTGGATTTTCAGTGACAAGGGTATTAGAGCCAGGAGAGAACTGTGAGCAAGGGATGGAAATGAAGTCAGCCATGGTCTTAATGAAGGAACCATCTCAGTGTTTGGCTGAAATGATTTTGGGAAACTATGGAAAACCAAAATCTATATGCTTTCATTAATGATCGATCCTAAAACCCCTTGAAAATCCTAACTGAATGTTGTAACACAACAACCAGGTTTATTGGATATACAGAAAATCTGATGTGTTTTATATTCTTCACAGTGGATCATAATCCACAACAACAAAAGGTGGCCATACACGATTCCTCCATTTGGATGTCACCCATATGGATCACATCCATTCAGATGACATCCAAAAGTGTAGCACATACACCATCATTCCATCACTCCAGTAAGGCACGGCAATGAAAAACTAGGCAATGCAAACAACAATAAGTTGTCAATTTGTTATAATCTAGTTACACCAAGCACTAAATGAAATGAGCCTGAATTAATTTTAAAGTAGATTCAAACTATTGAATACTGAACAAAAATGCTGATAGTTAAATAAATGTCCAAAAAAGTGCGAAATTATGAAAAATAAGATCTCTCATATCACGAAAACTTTTAGAAATACTACAAAATGATTATAAAACAAATTTATTTAATTTAAGTAGTTTAGCAGACCAAAAATAGTGACAGGTACATCACATGCTTCAAAACAACATATTTAAACAAGTAGGCTCATATAAAATTAATCTTATTTTACTATGTTCTTTTTAAAAAGAAGACTGCAAAGAATTATCTTTTTTTTTTCTTTTTTTAACAGTTTCCTTGTTGGAGTTTATATTTTTGTTTTTAAATAATATTAGCAATTGATCTATAGCCACATTTGTTTATATTTTGTCATGGTAGTCAGAATTAGAGATCTACCACAAGAATGGTAAGTCTTTATACTTGTCAATAATCTCCAGTAAAAAGCCTAGTTGAGACGACATTTTTTTTAAAAAAGAAGAAAATAATATCGCCCTAATTGTTACTTAATAATATTTAAACCTGTATTATTTTCAATTCTACATTCAAAATAATATTTAAATAGTAGCAAAACAAATATTTCTATACCAGATTCAAAACAAAAAATAAATAGTACAATGCTGTCCACTCAAGACACTGATGTTTCCTGCTCAGTAGTCGACAACAGAATGAGAAATGTTTGGACAGCGGTTTCACCACTTATGAGCTGACTGGAGCGCTGGCTTGATGTCGCTCCACATGGTTTTCCCCGCACACCATCAGTCGGCTTGATGGCTTGATGGACAAAACTGATGGATATTGGACTGACCGGATATCCAAATAATCCTGTCAGTATATGTCATCCACATCAGTTTCCTCACAGATGACACAATAATAGAGTGGTGTCGCTCCATTTTGACAAATGGAGTGATTGTGTATGGTCCCCTTAAGTTAATCTTTCAAGTCAGCTTGCACCATTGCCATCAAAAATTTGACTTACTTAAAAAAAAAAAAATTTTTTTTTTACCTAAAGATCTTTGGTCAGCCATAAACAAAATTATTAAACAAAAAAATCACATAACAATATTGTAGTAAGGAGATTAAATACAAACATAAATGTACCAAAATATAATCAATGAGTACCATACATTTGAGCTAATTATTTGTGTCTAGCTTTCCTTGAAACTATCACTAATTTGGAAAGTTTGTGTTTTTTTTAGTATCCACATACACATTCATTATTGTTCACATTGGTTCTCTGCAAGCAGCATATGAAATGGTGGTGTCTGTCCTCTTAACAAACAGAGAGCTTTATTTGTATGTGTATAAACTATTTCATAAACTCGCTAATAGAATTGCAATGTTGAACATATCATCACTGCACATACAACATTTATTGCTGTAGGCTTTTCAACCACAAAAAAGCTCTGCCACACAATGAACAGTTACCTGTTGTCTCAAAGACCTGAACATAGAGTTTCTCACTGGCTGCGTCACTATTGTAGCTGCCATCCTAACCTGACACTCGTATTTAATGTGGAATCTGAACCAACTGAGTAAGGATTGCAATCTCGAATTTTCGGGTTGCGGGATCAAGAATTATTAAATTAAATAAAAATGTCTGTAATTAACAAATCAACTTTAATGTTAAATGGTATCAATCAACAGTTAACAATATTTTAGTTAGCAAATTAGCAATTAATTAAATATTTCTGATCTTTATTAAGTAGTATATACTTTATGCATTTACACTTTTAAATCTAATTTTAGTTATTAAGTAAAGTATCAGATATGGTAGTGGTAGATATTATTCAGTTTTATATGCTTTACAGTAAATCACATCAGATTGAAAAATAATCTATCCATATAGTAAGCAGTCAAACAGTTTGCAAAGAATTACATATACAGCCAGAGGCCGAAAAAACCATTTCTGCCTTGTCGTTCATTGGTTGGATTGAAATGATATAAAGGAAAGATTTTTTAAAAACTTAACAACTTTCCATATTTTTTTGAGATCATGATATCTGGAAATCACTTCAGTAGGTCTAAGTGGATGTACCAGTGTTATGGTCATGCTTTGTGCTTCAATTGTCCCGTCCAGGTCTTCGTCATCTATGTCCAAGTCAGTCAAATTGTTTCTGTGTGTTCGACTTGCCTTTCAATAATTATTCTTTTGTATAATCGTCGATAACAATCAATTGTTTACCAATCATGACGCTTGTTCTATCAGCTCTTATGCCAATGAAATCATTTTAAAAATCAACACCAAAGCTTTGTTAGTCGTTCTTTGATAAAACTGACACAATACTCCGCAGTGCAAGAACCACAGTTTCTAAGCAAGCCAAGATTATAATGTGTTTCTTTGTGGTGAACATAAATGTTCAAATATCAGTAATTTTAAAAACTTGACGAAAATTTTTGTCACTGTTTCTGGAGATATTCAAACTGAACAATCATATCAATTTTTACAGTATTTGAAACAATTGTAACCATGGTTCTTATAGCATTAGCAGAATTAGGAAGTTGAAATTTATTTTTGAAAACAAATATTTCAAATCTGATTAAGTATAGAAACAATTCATAGTAAAAAGATTTTTACAAGCAATTCTGGAGACCATTTATTCCATAGATTTTTCCTGTTTGGAATTTGCTGTCAATAGGTCCTCAGGAAAAAAAAAAAAAAAAAAAAAAAAAAATGAAGGCTTTTCCAGTGTGTCAACTGGGTAAAATCTTCTTAGCTGCAACAGGAGGAGCGCATCAAATGTTTCAGAGCCATTCTCTTACTCGATCTCAAAACGGCCTGAAATGTCGCATCTGAGTGATGCACTTTCCAGGTGGTAGGCCCCAGAGAATATTGTACTATTATAATTGTATCGATTTTTTGTGTGTACAATCTAGGAATAACGTATGCATGGTAATGCTATACTTTACTGCAAGTAATCACAATAATTTTACAAAATTAAAACAAAACAGATACTCAGAGACATCTTCCTCGATTTTCAACCATTTTAAATTTCTGAATTAAGCACTGGGTTTTCCATTTGGCTCCCTAACATATTTTAAAGGAAAAAATTATTCTTTTGAATTGAGTGTATCTTATTTTATATTCAATCACAATAAATCAAACAGGTTATAACTCTCTTGGTAAGGAAATTAAAATTTTTATTTTCGTTTTGAAAATATGTAATATAACACGAATAATATGATGTACTATTTGCCTATTTTAGAGTGCTTTATTGGGGATAGGAATATTTGTGTGTACCTGCGCTGGAGACACCAGGCACATGATTTCATCAGATGTCTGAAATAGCCGGTGTTGCCTCGGGCAATGCTTGCACAGCGCGTGATCTATGGAAAGTATTTGTGGATTGCATATGGGTGACTTCCTGCACAAACTGGCTTGTCATGCCGGCTGTGACGTGCCACATTCCACACCAGTGAATCCTCAATGCCATGCTCTGAATAGCACCTAATGGAATCTTCTTGTCACTGGGCTAATAAAAGGAAATGGACTGCATGTAAAGATGAAAATATTCTGCTTTCACCTTGACAGATGTGTACAAACAAGAATAGACTGCCGCGCGCGCTGTGTACAAAGTTTTGTAATACTTAATGCAGTTTCCGTGTCTGAAATAACAGCCTTCCCCCCCCCCTTTCCAAACCCTGCAGCAATAGCATGTAGCTGTGGTCAGAAAAAGTGGCTGACCGCATTCCAGAACGCTCGGATGCCCGGTGGCTATGGCGTCACGCGAGCCATGCGTGTGCAAACTCGTCCAAGGTTCTCCCAGCATTTGCTGCCATATGGGCGATCACCATTTGCTACTCCCACCACCTGTGATGTCACATAACGGTAAATGGCCAAATATCCCCTAAACCCCACTACTTTCGTTGTGTTTCCTTTTTCTGTGTATATGTTTCTTTACTGTGACTTTTATTTAATATCAGACTTTAAATCAATAACCTGGGGGCAACTTCATTTGTACATTACATTTCATTGGCTTTTTATGTTGTGTATGTTGACTGTGATTGCTTTGCATTTTATGTTTTGTGTGTATTCACTGTATCAACATTCTTCTCAGTACCTGGATGACCGATCTTCGCTCGGCATCTTTTGATTTCTATTCAATATGAAATTTTTTGTGTGAAGTTTGATTAAAGTTAAACGTTTTTCTTGAAAGCTTCCTACACATTTTGAAGTGTACAATTCCTTGCTCAAACCAAAGAGAAGCTTAGCAACAGTAGTCTTACTCTTACCTGAAACTTCTGTGAGATGAGGTAAGAAGTGTTTCCAAGATACCAATACAAGAATTGCTCGCTTGTTTTTTGTTTTAGATTATTTTTCCCTGTAAAATGTGCTACACATATGAAAACAAGAATGTTATCTTCATATGAAATTTTTCATCCAAGTCGGTAGCATGGGCATATCCAGCGAAGGGCAGGGAGGGGGGATGCTTCCCTCCCATCCTCCCCCAGAAGAAAAATTAATTTCCTTCAGTATGCTTCAACAAGTGAAGAACTGGCTCAGGAGCACTTTGTGAGAGGAAAGATTGACTGGATTATGCCTGATGAGTGTGCATCAAAATTTCATGAAAGAACACCATAAGATATTGGGAAACAAAGTTAAGAAAAATTTTCCAAGAGACAATTAATGTTTACATAAACTATAACTGAGTTACAATCTTAATTTACTACATTGTAGGTCCTTAGATTAAGTGGTTGGATTACTATATTAATCAATAATAAAAATAGTTTCCTCATAAGTTTAGGTTTCAATTCAGAAGAAATTGTCATGGTTCAGGCCCCCACCCCACTTCCTTGAAACCAATATGAGTTACCTCCCTCCCCCTAGCTCAAATCTTGCCCCCAATAGTTCCGATCCTGGATACACTCTTGGTCGGTAATTACCACCTCATAAATTGCTTTCAGTGGAAACTGTTGTTATTATGTTAAATGGAAATCTTAATGCTAATCAGGGATTAATTAATTGTGCAAGATTAGTTGTAATTCACTTAGATGTGTAAATCATCAGTGCCTAATTCATTCACTCCCATAAAAATATGCTTATAACTCGCATTAACCTCACACCATCTAATCTAACTAAGCCTTTCCAAATGATAAGAAAACAATTCCCAATAAAACTTTCACTATGACCATAAATATAGCACAAGGTTAGATCGTTCAAAGCAAAGAATTGTATTTACCAGAGCCTGTTTTATATATATGGATGGAGACCTCACTGTGGCTTTTTCAAGAGTTTGCAGTTTCATTAGTACTGTATTTATGTTTGTGTTAAAGACACACGCAGTCACGACATAATCAATGATCACATTATAACTGCTAATACTGTTTTCAAAGAATTTTTGAAAGTAAAGAAGTTTGAGAAAAAGCACATATGACAAAGTCAATATCTATTTTGTAAATATCTATTTCTTAAATGTTTTACAATAAAATTAGTAGTATTTAATGATAATGACATTTTGCAAAAAAATTAATATTTATTACTAATCTTCAAAATAGAATACCTTTCATTAATAGGTATACCTGCATTTACTTATTTCCAATTATTATGATACCATTATGTGACTGACCAAGATACTGTGCAAAATATACATATGGATCAGCTAGTATACAAGAATTGTTCGTTTAAAGATATAAGTAGAGATTGAAAAAATGGTAAACACGGGAAGGACTTCATTGAATCATAAAGAACAATTTTATCCAGCTGTACAGTTTTAAATAGTTCTGTATATGAAAAAGAAAATTGGGACCTAGTTTTTAATTAAATTGACATATTTAATTTAAAATTAAATGCTACTAATCGAAAAGCAAATGCATTGAAATTTAAGCGACTAAAATACATCTTATAATTTCATCAGCTCACATTGGTCCATTCTAGGAGATATCCAGCCAATAGCTATCTCAGTGACTGCTCTAGCAGCAGTGAACCCCGAGATTATGTAGAAGGTTTCCTGTGTTGATATATTGTTTTTCCCAATTTCTGCCTTCAGATGTCCTCAATTCCACTTGTTCTGATATTGCATTTCCCAGATCCCACAACCCAGTAAGGTACATTCTGATTTATCCCAATGATTTTACTTGTTCATTTTCCTTCTATGACTCAGTTCGTCAAATGGCTAGCAGAGATCAAGTGCTGTTTCTTCATCCTAATCTCCATCACAAATTTAATTTCAAAAAAAATAATGTGCAGTCAACGAGTTAGTTCGCTGAATGAGGACTATTCATGAAAAACCCAGAATTTTGGCACTGATATATTGAACTTGTTAAGGTACAACCAACTCCAGTTAAAATACCACCATCAGCTTTTTGTTTGGACTGATTAAGGCAATTAGATGGGTTTCAGAATTCTTCTAGGAATATATGTGGATGGTACACAGTTTTTGCCTGTTTTTGCCTAAAATATATACTCATGATTGGGGTACTTGCATAATTTTGGGAAAGTAGTCAGTACTATAACTGTGCATCTGCTAAAAAAAAAAAAAAAAAAACATATTATTTCCTGAAAATGCATTTTTATGTGCTGATTTGAATTTGACACCAAAACTCCTGCAGCTGTCATGTGGTATCTTGTGGCATCACATCTCTGGTTTTGCGGCTGTAAGCAAAGCTGTGGCTTCCTTATTTTCAGATGAAATAAGTTTTATTGTTTACAAGTGGTGTGAAGTGTCTCAGTGTGTAAATACATCATGTAAATAGCATACAAATTGTTTATTTACATTCTACACTGGGAAGGTACGCGGAAAAAATGGCTAAAATTTGCATGACGTGATCCAGCATATTTGTCTTCATATACTTTTGTGAAGCCTGCTTTAATGTAAGTTTTTATTTAAGATTTCATTTTGTTTAATTAACTGTTTACTTTAATAATGTTCTATCTTAAACTTCAAATTTTTTTACCAATAAATGAATTATCCCTTTCCAAGTGTTCCCAGAAACACAACATCTTTATAACCTATTGAAATTAGTTAGATATGATATACATGATCTGATACATGATTTAGATAAATAGAAGCACATAACAAATCTAGCAAATTAGTAATTCTTTTCAAAACACGTTCGTAATTTTTATAACAGCACTATTGCTGAGAGTGCCTGTTCATCATTAAAAATGTCTGTGATTATTTATTATTTTCTACAATACAGTCACATTTTGATGGGTTTAACTATACTTTATCATCACAATTTATATGCCATCTCATCTGAACATTGGTATATTGTTGTGAAGAATGCTTGCTGTTAGGTCTTTACCTACTTACATGTACAGCTATTAAGCTATATTTTTAACTTACATACTGCCTCTGCTAATATTGGTCCTGCTAAACAGGCACACAATTTCTTTCTAAGCTATATAAGTTTCTGAAATCTATCTTCTAAACTGAATCTAAAACCTAACATTTGAATACATCGTGATAACTTCATTTTCGTATAACTTTTCTGAATTATACGACAATATGTGCTCTCTTCAGCACATAACTATGCTTTCCATTTTTGTTAAGTACTTTGAGATAAATTTTGACACTCCGGAACTCTGCTGCACCAAAAATCACTGCTATAGCAACAACAAAAATTTCGGGAAAATTAGAGATGTTTCCTTTGGTAAATCCAACTTTTATTACAAATATTATTTGATTTATGGATTGTGAACCAGAACAATGCTTTTTGTTAATGTTAGCTCACAGCAACACATTGTAGTTCTTGTCGCATCATCAAGATGGTCGGATCAAGAATTGAACTCAAGTTAATGCTCACAATTAGTATTAGACATTTGTGTCTCATCACAACTGACAAAAATCCCAAAATTTGAATGACTTAATAGACAATCAATTGTTGATATAACATCATCGTCTAGTATTTTTGGTTGTGATGTATCATTATAAAGTGCAGGTCCTGAAGATCTGAATGTGCTGGGGTACATTATATTTTTGCCCTATAGCTGAAATCAAGTGTTAGTTTATGCTTACTGTCCTCTCATAACCAGGGCTGGCATAAGGTGGGGGAGGAGGGTAAGGGGGCAAAATTGCCCAGGTGCGGAGTCCCCGAAGGGGTGCCTATCTAAATTGAAATCAAACACAAGTTTTAAGATGTGCGCCTATGATTTTGAACATTTTTGCATTCAAATTTTCTGGATTTATCCACAAAAAAAAAAAAAAAAAAAAAAAAAAAAAAAAAAAAAAAAGTATTTAAAGTAAAAAATATTTTCGGGGGGGGGGGGGGGAGGAGGCATAAGAACGCTTACCCAAAGCCCAAGCATCTTTGCACTGGCCCTACTTATCCCTACCAATAACCAATTAGGTCCAAATGTCTAAATAGTCTTAAGTACTCCTAGCACTCTGCAATACTTGTAATACTTACATAGATAAAAAATTAGGAGTGGGTGTTAACTTAAAAAAAATTGAGTACATTTTAATTCTTGTACAATTACAATATTCATGAAGCATACTTTATGTGGCATCAATGGTCTGAGCAAGCAGTGATACCTTTGGAGTTAAACCTATCTGTGCAAAAACCGATAATTAATTGGAATGCTGGTGTCTGGCATCGAATGAGTGAATATTTCACTAACTGCGAGTTGAATATGTTGCATTTCAAATTTAATAACATTATTAATGTGGAAGTGCCCTGATAGGTGTTGGTGAAACAATTTTTTGGTATTTAATTAAACCACCTTGTTTCAGCCTGTAGTCATCATCTGCGTGCCGTCATAGATCGTGGTTGATCTGTTGGTCTACGTCTTTCAACATGCCTGAGTGATTAGTTTGACTTGCTTGTGTCAGCCCACTCTGCAAGTTGTCATATGACCTTTGTTCCAATTATAATGTGATATCTGAGCAGGCTCTGAGTCATCGATATCTTATAGTACAGTATAGGCTACATCTTGATGTAATATGTATCACGGAACACTGGTTAAGTCATGATGAAATAAATTTGGTTTCATTACCAGGATACAAACTAGCGAGATGTGTCTGCAGAAAAGAGAAATCAGGTTTACTGAATATGGCCAAATACTTCAACTTAAAACCGAAAATAGACTCCCCAATCAGGATATCAAAATACCATAATACTCTTCTTGACCAGGTATATGTAACAGAGACAAGTCTATACTCAAAAGGGGAAGTAGTAAGTATGGGCTACAGTGACAATGAAGCATAACTCATAGCACTGAAGATAAAAAAAAGTAAGAACACAAAATGAAAAATATTGTTTTAGGGAGAAATTTTTGTGAGGATAACATACGCGTGTTTAACTTACTTCTATCAAATGAATCCTGGAAAAATGTATATGATCAAATAGATGCAAATGACATCTTTAATGTATTTCACAATACTTTACTACACTACTTCAACCTGGCTTTTCCCAAAAGAGAAAATTTGTGGCAGAAAGAACTAGTAAAAACTGGGTTACCACAGGCATAAAAATATCGGGAGAAAGAAACCATTTTTTTTTACAGAATTACTGTAAGCAAAACGAAGTGAATCAAAGTTTTTCAAACAATGTTAGAAACTATAAAGAAATTTATAAAAGAGTAATTCGACAAGCAAAAATTATGCCAAATGATAATTATATAAAAAAAACTCTTCCATAAAACCAAAGCAATGTGGCCTATTATTGGACAACAAACTGAAAGTGAAAAAACTTAAAGAAAGAAGATCAAATTATGTACTTATAATTCAATCATTAGTGAAACCAAAGTTATAGTTGAAGAATTTAATAAATATTTTACTTCTTTGGCTGAAAAATTAAGTAAAACGAACTGCAATAAACAAACTAAAGATGATCCCAGTCTTTCCACAATATCTAGTGCCACAAGGTATCTAACTGAAACAAACCCTGATGAGATTTTTCAAAAAAACATAATGACATTAAAAAATAGTTATTCATTTGCACTAGATGAGGTCCCAGATTTCATATTGAAAACCTGTGCTAATTATGTAGCTGCCCCTATGTAGCACATAAGCAAATTAGCTAAAAGACTGTCTACAGACTAAGAATTCTTAGGGATACCCCCTATCCTGCACCCACCTACATTTGCCCTCTACAAATTTTATCTTTAAATTCTTTCAAAGTTTTCGGTAAATTATTCATCATTTCTCTTGGTAACTCATTCCAATCCCTAACACCCTTACCTAAAAAAGAGAATCTTCCCACACCCTTGTTCCTGAAATCGAGTGCCAGCTTGTGGTCATGGTCATCTTTTCCCTTCCATGCACTACTTTTCATACCTATTGCAATATCTTTCCATGTCCCAACGCCAGTATATGCCCTGTACACTCCCATGACCCTCCTCATCCTTCTCCTGTCTTGCAATGAATCCCATTTCAGCTCCTTTATCATATCCATCACTGATTGCATTCTGCGATAATTTCCAGAAACAAATCTAGCAGCCCTTCTTTGCACCCTCTCAAACTCCTGTATTTGATATGTAAAATGAGCTTCCCATACTACACTTCCATATTCGAGCAATGGTCTCACCAAAGTTTTGTAACCCAATTCCTTTACTTCTCCCTTACATCCCCTCATCATTCTCTCCAACAAGTGCAGAACTTTGAAACCTTTTCCTACCACCTGTCCAATGTGTCCAGCCCAGTTAAGCTTATTATCAAAAGTAATGCCAAGATATTTACATTTCAAGTCTTCAGCAAGCAATTCTTTCCCCACCTTATATTCATAATTAACCTTTTGTTTTTTATTTGTGTATGCAACAAGCTGACTCTTCCTTGCATTTATCTTTATCCATGTTTACCAACCCAACTACATATCCTTTCCAGGTCACCCTGCAACTGTTTACAATCCTCTATCATTTTGATCCTTTTATATAGCATTATGTCATCTGTAAACAATCTACTTTCAGATAGTAAACAATCAATACCATTATTCATTAGAATAATGAATAGCAATGGTCTCAATACGCTATACTGTGGCACTACCATTTTTACTTCCACTTCTTTTGATACTGCATTTTGTAACCTAACTTTCTGTTTTCTAACCTTTTAAAAATTCTTCTACCCAGCCAATCACTTTCTCATCCACTCCAATGGTTTTTACCTTATTTACTACCATTTTATGGCTTACTCTGTCAAACGCCTTTGACAGATCTTGTGCTACACTATCAATTTGGCCTCCCTTGTCCATTTCATCTGAAATATCTTGCATATATCCCACCAACTGAGATTCACATGAATATCCTTGCCTGAACCCATGTTGACTGCTTTAAAACCACTTACGTTCCTCACATATATTTCTGATGTGGTTGCATATTAATCTTTCCATTAATTTACCTACCAATTATGTCAAACTGATTGGCCTGTAATTCTCAACTCTATTTCTCACCACTCCTTTATGTACCGGTACTACCATATCTGTACAAACTGGATCTTTTCCTGAAGTACTCAAAACTGCAATAGTGACTCTACTGTTAACAAAAGGTCCTCCTGATGAGTTGGCAAATTATAGGCCTGTATCCACATTATTTGTTTTTTTTTCTTCAAAAATATTAGAAAAACTCTTCCTTGACAGACTCCTTAAGTTTATCAACAAATATGCATCACTTTCTACCCAGCAGCATGGATTCAGGAAAAGTAAATCTACTCATACAGCAATCTCTTGGGTTCTTAAATTCTGTTTTAAAAACTTTGGATGGAAATTATATGGATACAAGATTTTTCCTAGACCAATCAAAGGCATTTGATGTAATAGACCACGGTATACTATTAACTAAACTGGAAAAAAATACGGATAAGAGGAAATGCAAAAAACTGGATAAAACCGTACCTTGTAAACCGTAAACAAAGAGTGTCTGTTGACTATGAAACAACATACCAGAAAAATTGTACAAGGGAAAAATTTACCTCAGATGAATGGTTTGTTAAGTATGGTGCACCCCAATGTTCAGTGTTAGAACCTATTTTGTTTCTAATTTATATAGATGAACTCACTATGAATATCGATCCAATAGATGCAGTTCAGTTTGTACAAGTATTTTATTCACCTCTCCAAACATTAATTTAGAATTAATAGCAAATAAAACCATGAGTGACTTGAAAAACTGGTTTGATGCAAATAATCTAATCTTTAAATAGGAGGAAAACAGTGTGTTTGAATTTTTGTCTACCTCATTCTGCTAACAAAAACAATATTCAAGTAAACATTAGTTAAAAAGATCTAAAAAAATGTAAATGAAACCAAATTCTTGGGATTATGGGTACAACAGAACATGAAATGGGATGTTCACATAAGCACATTAGCCAAAAGACTGTCTACGGGGTGCTACGGACTAAGAATTCTTAGGGATACCACTAGTATTAGTACAGTAATGCAAGTATACTATGCTCTTTCCACTCACTGGTCAGATATGGAATTATTTTCAGGGGTAGCTCATCACAAACCACTGATATATTTAGGATGCAGAAAAGAGCAGTGAGAACTATGTGTCTCCTAAAAAGACTAGAATCCTGTAGAACACATTTCATAAACCTCGCCATTCTAAATGTTCCATATATGTACATCTATGAAATAGTTCTTTTCACAAGAGAGTACCTCCTAAGAAACAATAAACTAATAAAAAATTATATGGTACATAATTAACTCTCTAGAGGACATTCAGACATCCACAACATTTTGCAGGACTACTAGATACAAAAAAAAGTATTTTAAATTCGGGAATAACACTCTATAATAAAATACTAGAAGAAGCAAAAATGCTTCCTGTAGCTCATTTAAAATAAAACTAAAGGCATTTCTAGTTAGGCACAGTTTTTTACTCTATTAGTGAATATATGGAATCATAAAAATGTGTTTTAGGATTTCTTCAAATTTTGTTTTCATCAACTATTATATTGTTAAATTCTCTTCATGTTCACTTGTTTTGTCATTGTATTATCAATCATGTATATAAGTCCCTCATCTCATAATAATATTTAACATATAATCATCAAAATGACTTATCAAATGACAAATATGCACCTGTACTATAAATTGAGTAAATGGATCAATAAAAATTCTAATCTAATCTATAATGTTTGCTGGTTATCTGTGTTTAGCTGTAGCCCTTTGATACCTCCATAACCTCCACCACAGCCTTGACTTTGAAGGTCTGAATGAGCAGTCATCTCGTCTTCACAACTACGTCACTAAGTGCCTCTTCATCAGAGCTTTGGATTGTTTATAGAATGATATCTTTTCAGGTCAGTCACTCAACCATCACCAAAATTATTATTATTATTTGAACTTTCACCAGCCACTCAGTGAACTCAGTTATACAAAGTACACAAGTATTTCCTTAAGCTCTCTACTTAGTTGCAATTATCCAGGGAGTGAGATTAGAACCAGAGTCCCTCACTTCTCTTGCGCATGTTAGTCACATGAGCCACGAAATCACACATCAAAACAAAGCTGATGTAGTACAAAATGATAATAACGGTACAATAATGCTGATATAGAACACAACTACTGTATATAGTAATGATCAAAACTAATATCTGAACTATTCTAACTATTTTAAGCAAATTAAAAATAATAGCTTGCTGTTTTCTACACCTCTCTTATAGATCATCGTATTCCAAGCTGTCAATCATATTTGGACCATCTTTGATATTTTTTCATATCCTTGTTTAATACCTTCATATGTTCTCCTCTCAAATCATTTTTTTGTAAGTACTGTGAAACTTATTTGTTATTTGTTTTCTCTATTAGCGAAATGACTTACTGTTTAGTGGATAAGATGCCAATTTTCAAAATTGTCTGAATCTCCCTATGCCCAAGAACTTTTACAGGGGTTGCTTTGTTCATATGACTGATTAATGTGTTTTATTTAATTGCGATGGAGTATATATCCTCCACAGGAAATTTCCCTTCACACCTATTTTCATCATCAAGTAGAGGCCGCCAATTGTAAAATTCAGATTTAATTATTATTCTCGAATCATATACATCAAATACCCAGATAAATACATTGTACAAATTAACAGCTTTAAACACAGTTTGCCCAGTACTTCGCAACCTCAAGTTCATTTGGTGTTGTTCAATACAGGTCATCTTTGTTACAGGATGATGGGCACATAGGGCACTCGAGCAAATGGTTCATTGGTCCTCACCACATTCGTACTTAATACTGGTAACATCAGTATAACCACATTTCACTAGATTTTCTTTGGACCAGGCCACTCCTGTTCACAATCGATTTAAGGACTGCCAGACATTCCAGTCCTCTGTGTGACCAGGTGGCAAGTACTCTGCAACTGTCGGTCCTGAGATGTTAGGGACCTTCATTTTCCACAACTGTACTTTTGCCTTTTCAGGTGACACAATTAGTTCGTGCGATGTCCTCAAGAAGCTTTTCCTGGACTTGAGTCTCTGTGCTGGTGGTGTATGGTTGTGTACTGGGTGAGCGCTTTTCCATTCCACTTTTTACCTCTCCTTGTTTGCAGTCACTTCTCTCTGGATACTGGGTGGCACAATCTCCGAGAGCTGGTAAAGCTTGTCAACTGGGGCAGACTTTAGGCAGCCTGTCACTAGTCTACAGGTGTTATTGATGGCTACACCCACCTGTTTGGTGTGAGATGATGAATACCAAACTGGGCATGCATATTCTGCAACAGAGTAACAAAGGGCCATTGCTGATGTATGTATAGTTTGTGGTTGACTGCCCCACTGTGATCCAACTAGTTTGCACAGTAAGTTGTTTCTTGCAGATATTACCGAGCGTGGTGGTGTAACGGATAGTGTTCTGGCCTCGCATTCGGGAGGACGGCGGTTCGAATCCCCGTCCGGGCATCCAGATTTGGGTTTTCCCTTTGCTGTGGAAATCCTGCGGATCTTGTGTCGACTCTCCTGTCCCCTGGTGCGGGAATGAACATCTGTCCAATTTGCATTCATAACAGAATGTTTCTATTTTTGAAATATAGCTTTGTTTGCGACAACATAATGAAGTTCAAAAGTGTCTTCTTTTCACAACAAACAGCATTTTAAAAACTTAATATATGCATAATTGATGTAACTGATTGCTGGAAATTATCCATATGTATATCTGAAAAAATAAGAAAAGTCACCACCAGCGAGATTCGACTCATTGATGACGAACTTATAAAGCAGAGAACTTGCTGGCTGCGCCACGCAGCCCTTGAAATCTACCTCACGTAGAAAGTATTTGAATGCAATATTTCAATGCCAATTTTCTTGACAAGGATGAAGAAGCTCATGTTTCTGCTTTGTCACATTACACCCTTGCCCATGAGCTTTGAATTACACACAACATGGATTGAATCTGAATTTTACAATTGGCGACCTCCCCATGTAAGATGTTACGTGGTTCGGTTTACACATTAAGCTTGAAGCGCTATTTTGTTTCAAAGTTTTTGCAAACTATCAGACATAAAACAAAATATTATTCACTTTATTTTGCTTCCTTCACTGACTTTACATTTGAAAATAGCCTAACTAACCATGCTAGTTGTATAATCAGTTAAAATCTTTAATTAATATTGATAATTATAAGATTTACACTTTGATGAAGCGTGTCTATTATTCCACACAGGGAATGCATTCTAAGGAAATCTCAGTTAAATACGAGTAAACTTCACTTCATAGAGCAACTCTTCCAGAGTCATTACAACTTAACAGCAACTTTCCCAAATAACGTTGAAAAATAAAAAAAAATAAAAAAAAAAAACCTTTGCCGCACTACACTGATCAGCCAAAACATTATGACCAGCTACTTACTAGCATATTGGTCCACCTTGAAAATGCAATACAGCAGCAATTCGACAGAAGAGTACAATTCTGGTGCTTCTAGGAGTGTTTCATAGCACAAGAATCCCGATTCTACACAATATCCTGCTTTACAGAGCAGGAAAGCCTCCAACCTCCTCGTTCTGTGAGGTGGCATGGATGTCCACCACATTGTTGCCCAGTCATGGTTGCACCATCCTTCAAACACTTTCTACATATGTTCACCACAGTATCACGCGAACAACCGACCAGCATCTCCGTTTCCGAGATACTCGTTCCCAGAAACTGTGCCCACAAACCACTGGCCCATAATTTAAGGGAATTTCATGACCTGTACCTCTGGAATCCTACCAAGGACTTGTAGAATCCATGCTACACCAAATCGCTAATGTATTCCGATCAAATGGTGGCCCAATATGCTAGTAAGTAGTAAGTATAATGTTTTGGCTAATCAATGTAAACCCAATAGTTTTCAGTAATCGTCTGGAAACAAATGATGTCACGTTGGGCAACACTAGAGTTGGCTCCAAAAACTGGAAATTTGCAGCAATATCGACAAAATGTGAATGCAGCAAATAGATCGTTTGAGTTATGGTATCATTATTATTATTACTCCACGATTCACTAAAAGTGTGTGGCGGAGGTTGCAAATGCACTTATCCGAAAGGGTAATGGATTGGAAGGGATATATGAGATATGGCAGGAGGCGCCCATGGGCTATTGTGAGGAACCATCCCAACATTTACCTAGAGTGATCCGGAAAAATAATGGAAAACCCAGATCAGGATGGCCGGAGTGCTTTATTGAATGCTACTCCTGTCGGATTTTAAGTTTACTCTCCCGGTAAATCCTTTCTATTCCATTCCCTAATCACTCATGGAAAAATTAGAACAGAAAAGAATTGGTTCTGGTCCTCATATCTCTTATCTTATTTTTGCGATCATTCTGAGATATGAATGTTGCTGGTAGCAATATTTGTATCATATCATTCTGAAGTACATCAGTTGAGAATTTTTCAATTAGCTACTGTCGAGAGTAATGCCTTTGGTGTTCCAGGTCTTCCCAACCTAACTCCTGCAACATCACACTTACGCTTTCCCTCCAACTATATATACCTGTCACGAATTGGGAGGTATTTCTTTGGACCTTCTCTAGGGCCTCCATTAACCCCTTTTGGTAAGGGTTAGGGAGAGGCTATACTAGCCTTTTACAACCAAATGTCAACCTCTCTTTCACGTGGTGCACCCTGTTTGCACGGACGAGGCTCTGGCGACTGAAAGATTCCCGGTATAAGGAGTCACCCACTGCTTGCCAACGACCTCTGAAAGGAGTGTGGAAGAGTGGGGAGTGGTTCAGGACACCCTCTTGCCCTTAGGGTTGGAAACAGCCCCTAAAGGTGGATGAATCAGAAATAATCAAAGGCATGGAGATGCAGAAGGCAACGGGAAACCACTGCATTAAAGACCCAAAGGGTATCCTGACGACATGTAATCCTCCCAAATTACATATATCATGATGGCTTCTTTCTGGGTAAAATATTCTGGAGGTAAAATAGTCCCCCAATCGGATCTCTGGGTGGGGACTGCTAAGGGAGGAGTCATTAGAATGAATAGAAACATTCTACGAGTCGGAGCGTGGAATGTTAGAAGTCTGAATAGGGCAGGTCGGTTAGAAAACTTAAAAAGGGAAATGGAACTACTTAAGTTAGATGTTGTTGGGATTAGAGAGATTAAATGGAAGCACGCACAGGATTTCTGGTCAGGGGAACACAGGATAATTAGCACATAAGCTGTCAATGGAGTCACTGGTGTAGGATTTGTAATGAACAAGAAAGTAGGGAAGCGGGTGAGTTATTATGAACTGTTTAGTGACAAGATTATTTTGATGAGGTTAGAAACTAAGCCCATCCCAACCACATTAGTACAAATGTATATGCACACGTCACAGGAAGATGATGAAGAAATAGAAAAAATATACGCTGAAATTGAATAATTAATCCAATATGTGAAGGGGGACAAAAATTTAATAATCATGGGCGATTGGAATGCTATAGTGGGAGAAGGAAAAGAGGGGAATACTGTAGGAAGTTTTGGTCTAGGAGAAAGAAATGAGCAAGAAACCAGGTTGTTAGAATTTTGTGAAAGATATAAACTATTAGTGGCAAACACACTGTTTAAGAACCACGCAAGAAGAATATATACCTGGAAACATCCTGGGGATTCAGGCAGATATCAGCTAGATTATATCATGGTCAAACAGAGATTCAGGTATCAAGTTGTAGACTGTAAAGTGTAGCCAGGGGCAGACATAGACTTGTAACGATAAAGTGGCATCTGCTGGCGGCGATAATGCACTAGCAGCTTGGGGTGGGGTAATTGTTGTTCGTCTAGGTATCCATGGATTGCAGGTTCTTATACTAATAATTCACAAAGTCCCCAAATAGATAATCATTCGATTTATTCACCGAACGTACAATTACTAAGCCACCAACACCAACGATTATAATTTGACCGTATGTAAAGGCTATTCAGGACTTCTTCTCCTACAAACTGCAAGTTCTGAGCTACACTATTATCACTTGGTTTGGATGCTTTAGTTCAACGCCCACAAGTTCACTGCTATTTAGGAAACACTGCAGTTTATCTGCATGACGGCGGCGTACTTATAATGTTTCCTCAGGTATCCACACGATACTGCCAGAACGCCAAACAATCACTGCCGCGCGCAACCAACCGTGACCGACCTCCAAGACAGCGAGTCACAGACTGCCTTCGACAATCCAACTCGCATCTCGCGTCACACTTTCAACAATCGGATCGTCCCGATTCCACCGCTCAACACGAACACACACATGGTTTTTTATACTGTCTCGCCACAGACTCTGACCATAATTTGATAATAATGAAGTGCAGGCTGAAATTTAAGGGATTAAGGAAGCAGTATAAACAGAAGAGACTGGAAGTGAATAAACTGAAACAATCTAGCACAAGAGAAAATTTTGCAGAAATGGTAGACTTAGGTCTAAGATGTAACTCTGAAATGAGTTCAACCGAGGATGAATGGAATGCATTAAAGACCGAAATAATGAAAGCTGGTAAAGAAACATTAGACTTTAGGGAACAAGCTGCCTGAAAACCTTGGAACACAGAAATTTTTTTGGAGCTGATGGATCAGAGGAGAAGGTACAAAAATGTTCAGGATGAAACAGGAAGAGAGCAGTACATGCAATTTAGAAATCAAATAAATAGGAAATGCAAAAGAGCAAAAGAAAAATGGCTACAAGAAAAATGTGAAGAAGTAGAAAAGAAAATGGTCGTAGGAAAAGTAGATGTTGCATATAGAAATACCAAACAGAATTTTGGAGAAATGGAGAAAAGATGAATGAACATTAAAGCTACCAATGGGAAACCTCTTTTAAGCTGAGAAGATAGAGCTAACCGATGGAAAGAATACATTGAGAAACTGCATGTTGGGGACGACTTGAACAATAGTGTAATGGAAAAGGAAGGCGATGTTGACATTGATGACTTAGGAGAACCTGTTTTGAGGTTAGAATTCAATAAAGCTCTGAATGATTTGAAAGAAAAATAAGGCAGTTGGAGTTGATGAGATCACTGCAGAACTTCTTAAAGCCCTAGGAAAGGAAGGAATCGAAAGATTATTTAAGCTGATATTAAAAAGTTATGAAACAGGAGAAATTTCCAACTGATTTAAAAAAAAAAATATATCATCTTCACACTTCCAAAGAAAGCACAAGCTGACAAATGTGAGAATTATCGCACCATTAGTCTAACAACACATGTTTCAAAATTACTGACCGGAATAATATACAGGAGGATGGAAAGGGTAGTAGAAGAGATAGTAGGTGAAGATCAGTTTGGGTTTAGGAAAAATCGTGGTACAAGGGAAGCAATTCTCTCTTTAAGATTAATACTTGAAGGGCAGATCAAGAAAAACAAAGATACTTTTATGGCATTTGTTGATTTAGAAAAAGCTTTTGATAATGTTAGGTGGGACAAGATGTTGAAAATTTTAAAAAAGCCAGGTCTAAAGTATCGAGATAGAAGAATATAAACTGTATAAGAATCAGGTGGCTATAATAAAAGTAGAGAATCACAAGAGACATGCATCAGTTAAAAAGGGTGTGAGACAAGGCTGTAGTCCATCCCTGTTAATAATCAACTTGTATGTAGAAGAAGCAATGAAGAAAGTCAAAGAAAAATTTCCATGTGGCATAAGTTTTCAGGGAGAAGAAATCACTATGCTATGATTTGCTGACGATATTGTCTTGTTAGCAGAGAGGGCTGAGGATATTGAAAAGTTACTTAATGGCATGAACAGAATACTGAAGGAAGATTTTGGACTGAATATAAATCAAAGCAAGACAAAAGTGATGAAATGTAGCAGAAATGATACCAATACTAATAGATTAAATATGAAAATAGGATTGGATGCAATAGGAGAAGTAAGAGAATTCTGTTACTTGGGAAGTAACCGATGGCCAAAGCAGGAATGATGTTAAAGCAGAATAGCACTAGCAAAAAGAGCCTTCATGAAAAAGAGATGCCTTTTAGTTTCAAATATTGATCTAGGAATTAGAAAGAACATTTTAAAACTCTTTGTGTGGAACACAGCACTTTATGGTAGTGAAACATTTACTTTAGGAATACCGCAAATAAAGAAAATTGAAGCATTTGATATATGGTGCTTCAGAAGTATGCTGAAAATTTAATGGACAGACAAAGTAAGAAATGAACGAGTTTTGGGAATGATTGGTGAGAAACGAAGTTTATGGAAGAAGCTTACAGAAAGAAGAGACAGGCTGGTAGGTCATATTTTGAGACATGCAGGATTGGTTAATTTGTTAGTGGAGGGAACAGTCGAAGGTATGAACTGTAGAGGTAGACAGAGATTAGAATATTTGAAATAGATAATTGAGACGTTGGCTGTAAGGGGTATATAGAAATGAAGTGGTTAGCACAGTGTAAGAACCTTAGAATTTTGGAAAATTCTAGTTTTGCTTATGTTGGGCTTAGAAATTTCGAGTAAGAGTAGTTTTCAACTTTAAGGAATTTTCCTGTAATCTTGCTCACAGTGACAATTCATCATAAAAATAATTTTGAAGTGTGTTTATCATATCAAGAAACGTTTATTTTAAGAGATATTCCCGTTTGTTCACGTTTTAAAACATGCGATCGGAAAAGTAGAAATTCTAAAATTTGTAATATCTTTAAATCGCGTTAAGCTACAACTGATTTTTTATCACCAGCTATAGTCAGCATTGTTCCTGATATTTTGGTAATATAACTGAATAATTTGGCAAAGAATAATTAGAGATTTTAATTAAGAGAAAATAATGAACTTTTTAATTTGAAGATTATATCAATAGATAGCCCCAATTAAGACAATTATGGCCACATAATGGTTTTGGTAACAAGTTTAAACATTTGTTTAGTAATTAAGTTTTTGAAAATAAATCGGCACGGATACTTGTAGACGCGCGTAAAAATCCAGAACACAGGGATTTTCCCTGATCGCATTAGAATGTGTCACTACGCGAATGTTGAACAAGATATCTAAAACTAATCACTTAAAAATACTCACTGAATATCCGTTGATCTTCTATTAAATAGGTCTAAACACTGTCAGACTTTAATTGCTTTTTATCCTCTTGTTCATTTAATTTGCTGGGTCATATTTTGGCTAGGCCGCAGTAGAAAGTTGTGTTTCGGCTGTGACATCATTGAACCTATATAAACTTGTGATTACATGTGACCGGGTCTTTTGTTTGACTTCGTCTTTCTGTATCCTGGGAGCATTATGTGAGTGAGCCTGCGTCAGTCTTGTGTCGGGGCGGGTAGGAAATCTGTTGAAGGTGAAGCTACCGAGTCGGCCATGTTGGGACTTTGGTGTGAAAGCCTGCGAGGATAACGGTTAACATTAACTTTTAAATTTACAAAATGGGTTGGTTCGGTAAAATTTCTCTCCAAAATCTGCAATATTTTGGAAAAGAGTTTTCGATTTGTCTACTCAACTGTGAAATGCATTTTAGTAAATGTGACTTTGAAATAAAACTTTAAATTTTTCTGAAAGTGAACTCTTGTGGTTTAGTAGTTATCTTGGATCCTTTTCTAGATTTGTGGTTTAGAAACAGATCTATTGGCGACCTACAAACATTTAAGTTGAGTTTCTATTAGGCTACATGGTCAAATTTAAATTACTTTGTGGAGATTGTACAGAACTTTCCATCCACATAAACTGTTAGTTGAGGCCCTAAGGAATGGGATTCATTGCAAGACAGGAGGAGAGTGAAGAGGGTCATGGGAGTGTACAAGGCATATACTAGTGATGAGGCATGGAAAGATATTGGTGTAGGTATGAAAAGTACTTAATGGAAGGGAAGGGTGATTATGACCACAAGCTTGCACTGGATTTTAGAACCAAGGGTGTGGGAAGATTGTCTTTTTTAGGTAAGGGTGTCAGGAATTGGAATAAGTTACCAAGGGAAATGATGGATAATTTAACAAAATAGTTGAAAGAATTTAGAGTTAAAATTTGTAGAGGGCAAATGTAGGTGGGTGCAGGAAAGGATAAAGATGAGTGTTTAGGGAAATTGCCACTGGAGCATGTGCTCCATTGCAACTTAATTAATTTAAAATTAAATATTACTATCAAATTACTTGAGTATGACAAAGTACCTACTGCCTATCTGAAATCAAAAGAATCAAAACGATAGAGGATTGTAAACAGTTGCAGGGTGATCTGGACAGGATATCTAATTGGGTTAGTAAACATGGAATGAAGATAAATGCAAAGAAGAGTCAGCTTATTAGATACACAAATAAAAAACAAAAGGTTAATTATGAATATACAGTAAGGTGGGGAAAGAATTGCTTGCTGAAGACTTGAAATGCAAATATCTTGGAATTACTTTTGATAACAAACTTAACTGGGCAGGACACATAGGACAGGTGGTAGGAAAAGGTTTCAGAGTTCTGCACTTGTTGGAGAGAGTTATGAGGGGATGTACGAGAGAAGTCAAGGAATTGGGTTACAAAACTTTGGTCAGACCATTGCTCGAATATGGTAGTGTAGTATGGGACCCTCATTTTACGTATCAAATACAGGAGTTGGAGAGGGTGCAAAGAAGGGCTGCTAGATTTGTTTCTGGAAATTATCGCAGAATGCAATCAGTGACGGATATGATAAAGGAGCTGGAATGGGATTCATTGCAAGACAGGAGGAGGATGAGGAGGGTCATGGGGGTGTACAGGGCATATACTGGTGATGAGGCATGGAAAGATATTGCAGTAGGTATGAAAAGTAGTGCATGGAAGGGAAAAGATGACCATGACCACAAGCTGGCACTCGATTTCAGGCACAAGGGTGTAGGAAGATTCTCTTTTTTAGGTAAGGGTGTCAGGGATTGGAATGAGTTACCAAGAGAAACGATGAGTGATTTACCGAAAACTTTGAAGGAATTTAAAGAAAAAATTTGTAGAGGGCAAATGTAGGTGGGTGCAGGATAGGGGGAAGATAGCTGTGTAGGGAAATTGCCACCGGAGCCTGTGCTCCATTGCAATTAAATTAAACTAAAATTAAATTAAATCACTGAAAATGGTTATAAATCATTTCCAAAACCCACATAGCATAGTATACGAAGAGGTAGTCTGATTTTGCATTAGACATCGTTTTATCTAAACATGTGTTGATTTTATGAAGGCAGGATCATTAGCGCCCTGAGTGTCAAAATTTTTGGGCTACTTGACTGTTCACTTTACTGGGAGCAGCTTAATTTTTTAGATTGTAACCACTTGCCTTCTTGAGGATATGTATTATCCGGTGTTTCTGTTTCTGGATTACTTTCAAGCCGCATTAGACGCAATGAAGGATGCAATTTCTTCTGAATATTTTAAATAATCTTTGAATGAACCAGATACTTCAGGCAATTTCTGTTTTCTTTCTTTCTGTTTTCTAGTCCTTAACTAGCTGTGCCTGCAATTTAGTAACGCGGGATTTGACATTTCCCCTGTTAATTCAAGGATAAGCAATCAAACAAATATTGGCTGGATAGATAAAAGAAGAGAAGCAGTTACATCTATTTCCTATTCTTGGATCTTCTGTTCTCCTAAATTTGCATTGTACTCTATGCTTTAATCACGTTTGAGGTCTTCATTTGTTTCTACCTCTTTCTGAAATGATCACTTATTGGGAAAGCTCATGCTTGTTGATGGTCCATAGACACACTGCAGTATTGTTCACAAGGCCTCTCTGCATGCAGTATTCAAAGTGATGCTGTCTGGTGTGTATGTGAACGGATCGCTTTATTTGCATTTTTATAAACTGTGATATAAATTCCCTAAGAAAGTCTAATACATCACTCGTGTAAAGCATTTCTACTGTGAGAAAGCTACGCCATCTAAAATAAACTGTATGCGAGTAAATCAAAGCATTACTGACAAACCACTTGACCTTATTGAGGTTGTATGTTATTCAGGTGGTGAGTGAGGGTGTTAGTTATGTTTAATTCTGGAGTCTGACTTCTATACTTATGGTCCATTTTTGCTCATACTTGCAGAAATCCATACTGATGGAGCTATCTCACAGTCGAAATATCTATCAGACTCCACCGTCACCTATCAGAATATATATATATATATATATATATATTAAACATTTAGGTAGGAGAAAAACCACCACTTACCATAGAAGAGGATTCCTGCGGCATAGAGACACGGAAAAAACACGTACGCACAGGGTAAAATTTTCGAGCCTATAACCATTCTTCAGTAGTAGAGTGAGATGGCTGCATGCTGGAGTCTGGCTATATATATTATGTATATTGCTGTCATAAGTCTCTCGACTGATATGATGCAATCCTCCATTCCTACCTATCTTGCGCTAGCCTTTTCATCTCAACATACACCTTACAACCCATGTACTCAATTATCTGCTTCATATATTCTAATCTCTGTCTTCCTATGCAGTTCTTACCTTCAACAGTTCCCTCCACTTACAAATTTACCAATCTTGCATGTCTCAAAGTATAACCTACCATCCTGTCCCTTCTTTCTGTAAGACTCTTCAACAAACTTCTTTCTTCACCCATCATTTCCAAAACTCATTTGTTTTGTACTTTATACATCCATTTAGTTTTCAGCATGATCCTATAGCAAACATTTCAAATGCTTCAATTTACTTTCTGTCTGGTATTCCATGCTTCACTGACATAAAGTGTGGTCCCCCACACATAGAGTTTTAAAAAGTTCTTTCTGAATCCTAGATCAATATTTGAAACAAAAAGGTTTCTCTTTTTCTTGATGGCTCTTATAACTACTGCTATTCTGCTATTAACATCAGTTGTAATTTTGCTTCCTAAGTAACAAAATTCACTAACTTCTGCCATTGCATCTGACCCTATTTTTATATTTAATTTACCAGTATTGGTATCATTTCTGATACATTTCAACACTTTTGTCTTGCTTTGGTTTATATTTAGTCCAAAATCTTCCTTCAGTATTTTATTCATGATATTCGATAACTTCTCAGTGTCCTCAAATTTTACTGCTAACATTACAATTTCATCAGCAAATCATACCATATTGTTTTATTCTCCTTGAACATTTATGCCACATTCAAATCTTTCTTTCACTTCCTTCATTACTTCTTCTACATACAAGTTGAATATTAATGGGGATGGAATACAACCTTGTCTCATGCCCTCTTTAACTGATGCATGTCTCTCATGATTCTCTACTTTTATTATAGCTACTTGATTCTTATAAATATTGCAAAGTACCCTTTTGTCTCGGTATTTTAAACCCAACTTCTTTAAAATTTTTAACATCTTGTCCCACCTAACATTATCAAAAGCTTTTTCTAAATCAACAAATTCCATAAAAGTATCTTTGTTTTTCTTGATCCGCCCTTCAAGTATTACTTTTAGCACCAGAATTGCTTCCAGTGTACCACAGTTTTTTCTAAACCCAAACTGAACTTCACCTACTATCCCTTCTACTACACTTTCCATTCTTCTGTATACTATTCAGGTCAGTAATTTTGAAGCATGTGACGTTAGACTTATAGTGCAAAAATTCTCACATCTGTCAGCTTGTGCTTTCTTTGGAAGTGTGAAGATGACACTTTTATTAAAATCAGTGAGAATCTCTCCTATTCATAAATTTTTTTATATAAGTTTGAATAATCTTTGTGTTACTTTTTCTCCTAAGGATTTCAGAAGTTCTGCAGGAATATCATCAATTCCATGCCTTATTTGATTTCAAATCATTCAAAGCTCTATCAAGTTCTGTCCTCAAAACAGGATCACATAAGTCATCAATGTTGAGATACACTTCTTTCTCTAATGCACTGTTGTTTGAATCATCTCCATCATACAGTTTCTGCATGTATTCCTTCCATCAGTTAGCTCTATCTTCTGAACTTAGAAGAGGCTTCCCATCAACAACTTTAACGTTTATACCTCTTTTCTTCATTTCTCCAAAATTTTGTTTGATTTTCCTATATGCCACATCTACTTTACCTAATACCATTTCCTTTTCTACTTCTTCACACTTTTCTTTCAGCCATCATTCTTTTGTTTCTTTGCATTTCCTTTTATTTGATCTCTAAATTTTCTGTATTGCTCTCTTCCTCCTTCATCTTGAGCATTTTTGTGCCAAAAAAAAAAAAAAAGTTGTGCCACCTCTATAACATTTCGTGTAAATATGGCTTGAATTGGTCTAGTGTCCATGATGATGCAGTTTACATGTCCCTAGGATTTTATCTAAGTTTTGCTCTGGTAGTGACTACACAAATTTTCCTATGGAGTACTAATCATCATTGTTGAAATGTAAGGTGCCTGGATGAAATGCTTGGAGTTGACTACGAATCTCGCAACTCCAAAATTTGCAAGGGCCCCAGCACTGCCTACATGGCACAACAGCTGCCTTCGATAAACATGATAATAGTGCCACACTGTTTCTGACATTGGGACACATTTCACATAAGAGCCATTTTCTTCTATGTAGAAGAAAATAAATTTACATAAGACTCCTTCAAAGGAACTAAGAAATAGTTCCTCTTCTTAGTGACAAAGCTCGTAGGGGTTGAATGTTACAAAAATCCCAACTGCCACTACATTATACCAACAATGCTACTAACGTTTTGGAGTTTCATAATGTTACAGAGGCCGCATGTCTATCCCCTTCCTGGGAGCAACCTGAGAAAGAATGGGATTGTCACCTGGCACTACTAGCAAAGGAGCCCCCCTATTATTTCTGTGAAAATGCCGTGTGCATGCATGATTTGTGCCATCTAGAATCTGTCTCCAAGATGGTGAAATAGTTCACTGATAGTGTTCAAAATATGCCCTAGCTGTCATAAGTTATCGTATATTAGAGAACACTGCATTTCTAAATATTTGTTTTTCTTCCACTACATTAATTTTTTTATTTATTTATTCTTGATTAGAAGGCACCCCTGAGTACGGCTGTCTATTTGCAATAAATATAAGTATAAATAATTTTCTCGGGTGACTAGCCGAGTTATATGAATGTCATAGTTACACGATATTTCGGCGCACTGAAACATCAACGCCATCTTCTGGTGAAGTGAGGTCAGGAACGTGCGATATGCGATGCTGACAGTCTACCCGGTGAATTGAGTCATCTGCGTCAGATCTTTCAACGCAATGGGTACACTGATTATCAGATAAGACTGGCATTCCGAGAGCCGACACGTAGGCTCAACAACACCAACAAGGAGCCACCTGATCGTCTAGCCTTTTTGCCGTACTCTGGCGCCACAACGTCCAAGATAGGACGGATTCTAGCAAAAACTGGAATCAAGACCATTTTCCTGCCACCACCAAAGGTGAAGAACATCTTACGCTCCCCCAAGGATGACCTTGCTTTGCGGACACCTGGGGTATATAGCATTAATTGTGAATGTGGTAAAAGCTACATTGGCCAAACGGTGCGTTGTGTTCACCAACGTTGTCTAGAACATGCACGACACATTCGTCTGGGGCAGAAAGACAAGTCTGCGGTGGCGGAACACAGTCTAGAACATGGCCATGGTTTTGATTTCGAAAATACCAGAGTACTGGCGCATACTGGGAACTTCTGGAACAACATCCTTACAGAAGCAGTAGAAATTCGTCTCGCGTCTAACCTCGTCAACCGCGACAGCGGGTACCAGCTGAGTGAAGCCTGGACGCCAGTCATCAATACTATTCGCCGACAGCGCGACCGGGACGCATTACACGGCACGTCCAGATCAACGGGAAGTTCGGTAGTAACATAAGTGAGCAATTTGTTACTCAGGCATTAATGATCAGCTTACGGGAAAGTTTTTGCCTTCTGATTTTTCCTTCTATGGAACGATGTGTTGATACGAGGCAGGACCCCGGCTACGATTGGTTACAAATCTGACCAATCACGTGGCAGCATGGCTCATTATGAGGCCCGCAACGGATCCGTGTTGACCCATCAGTTTGATAAACAATTTATGCTGAATGCTTTGTTTTATGATATCATCTTCGAAGGAGCGATGACTTTAAGCCCGTCCGCTACATGCCATGTAAAAACTGACATCAAATCTAGTCGTAACTCCACCTTAGCATCGATTCAAGCCGCAACGAGATTTGACCCCTGCTACGACTGGTTCTACAGCCGACCAATCAGAGGTTAGCAGCGGTAATCTGGTCTAGCTCAGCAACTTCGCACGTTCCTGACCTCACTTCACCAGAAGATGGCGTCGATGATTCAGTGCGCCGAAATATCGTGTAACTATGACATTCATATAACTCGGCTAGTCACCCGAGAAAATTATTTATATTTGCAACGCCGAGAAAAACTACGTAATTATGTAATAAATATAAGCTTTGTTCAACAGGGTCTAACACAAATGCTTCAGTGAGATGCCTGTTTTTGAATTCGGTATAAGTCTTCACCACAGCATTAACTTATTTGATCAAAGAAAACCTTGTATAATCGAGATCTGATGGGTTACTAAAGTTACCCCTTACCAGTTTTATTATACACCACAAAAGCAAAACAACAATCCAGCTCATAGAATTCTTAATATTTTTTTCCTGTTGTGAACAATAATGGACTATACCATAAATGAGTCATCACTCCACGTGGCCTGAAATTGTAATCTTGATTAAATGACTATATAGTACAAGATAAGCATAAGTCATAAATCTTAAACAGATATAAAAGAGTTAATAAATCAAAATGTTGCTAAACCTTACAGTATTTACAAAATAACAATAAAACAAAAACAAAAAACACGAAAAAGGAAAACACAAAATTCTAATAAAATTGAAAGTGGGAACAATAACTAACTATCAATAACAATTTTTAATTGAGTACTTTTGCTGTACGACACTAGGCAAATCCCTAAAACTAAATTACACTATGTAGTCAAATGCACAAAATGTGTAAGTTCAAATTCCGTTGGGGCCAGGAATTTTTAGGAGTTCTACCTGATTATATGAGCTATACCAGAATGTTTCATAGTTCAGATTCCATGTTAAACTGTAGGTCCAACAAGAGGCAAAAATAGATGTCTAGGGAAATTGCCACAAGAGCATGTGTTCCAATACGGTCAATAATAATAAAAATTTACTGAGTCTGGTGCGTGAGTGGTAGTGCTCAGATCTGGCATTGAGGGAGGAGGGCATGGAGGCAAATCTCCATCGAACTGGTCAGATTTCCATTTTCCATGGTTTCCTGAAAATCACTCAAGGCAAATGACAGGATGGTTCCTGCAAAAGGCCATGGCCAAATTTATTACCGTTGCTTGCCTCCTGTTCTCTACCACCTCTAATTAGGCCTAGCTCAACACAGATAAGACATAAAGCAATAAGGAAAAAATGTTGTGTAATTAATATTTGTAAGACCCATGGCCGATACTGGGGTTGAAGTATAGCCTTAGTGCCTCAACTTACTCTTGATGTTGGCTCAAAGTTCTATAGAAAATTTACGAAATAATTTTGATTTGGTTTGACCATGTAGCCAGGATAACTCAACTTAAATGCTTTAGGTCGCCACAATATTTGTTAACCCACAAATAGAGAAAAGTTTTATGCTATCTACTAAAGCACACAAGTTCACTGTTAGAAAATCCAAAGTTTTATTTTCAAAGTCACACTTTTAAATATGCATTTTACAGTTGAGCAGGCAAATCGAAGACTCTTTTCTAAAAGTTTGCAAGTTGTGGAGAGAAATTTAACCGACCGAACCCCTTTAGTGAATTTACAATTTCTTAACAGTCATTAATGATACTATGTAATGCGACACGATCCAAAATGGTTGAACTAGCCAGCATGGCGAGTTACAACCAGCGGGACGAAAGACAGACCGAAACAGATGCCAGACAGGAACAGACAAACCATAATGGCGGCGGGGTCTTTTTATAGAAACCATAAGAACCAGTGACATCAGCAACTTTATCACATCTTTTTGCTTCCGCGTAGCTCAAAGTATGTGTAATTTATTTGACGATCCCGACTATCAAAAATGTTCAAACTTTGACAGTATCTGGACTTATCTACTAGAAGTCCGACGGCAGTCTCTTGAGAAATTTAGAGTAATTAATTTTAAAGTTTTAGCTATTTAAGACTCCGCGTAGTGATACATTCAAATTTGGGTAAAATCCCTAAGTGTTCTAGAATTTTACGCGCGTGCACAACAATCCGCGACAATCTATTTTACAAAAACTTAATTTCCGGACAAATGCTTAAACTTTTTATGAAAACCCATATATGTATGAAATCGTCTTAATTAGGGCTATCTGCTGATGTAAAATTTAAATTGATATCTCTTTTAATAAAAAAGCTTATTTTTTTCTCTCAATTAAAATCGCTAATTAGACTTTGCTGAATTACTTAATTTTATTGCCAAAATATCGGGGATAGTGCTGACTACAGCTGGTGATAAAAGATCGGTTGTAGCTTTACGCGATTTAAAGATATTACAGATCTTAGAATTTCTACTTTTATGATCACGTGTTTCAAAACTTGAACAAAGTGGAATATCTCTTAAGATAAACGTTTCTAGATATGATAATTACACTTTAAAATGATTTTTATGACAAATTATAACTGTGAGCAAGATTACAGGGAAATTACTTAAAGATGAAAACTACACTTCTCGAAATTTCTAAGTCCCGCCTAAGCAAAACTAGAATTTGCCAAAATTGTAAGGTGCTTACATATTTCTTCAACCTCAATTTGTTTTTGTGACAAAGTTTATACTAAGAGCAGGCTAAAAACTATTTCTATTAAAATGCTGTTGAAATTAGCAGTCTGGTGGCTCAGTGATTAAGGCATCTCGCAGTACATCGAAAGGTCTGTTGTTCAAATCCCAGTCTTGGCTAGGATTTTCAAAGGCTCTTAGCGCCTTGCACAGCATGCTGTGTAGTGCCAAGTATGCCAGAACACTTTTCTGTTTTGTATTCCACATTAAGCTGTAGGTCCCCTTTAGCTTGTAAGATTACTGGGTTAGGTTAGTTACCCATACAAAAGGCACATTTTGCAGCTAATCAACAATGATATCACTTGACAGCTGAAAAATCCTTTGAGATTTCCTGGCCAACAATGCCATACACATGGCTGGGCACAATTAAACTAAAAGTTAACTTTGTTACTTGTTAATCTGTTACTTAAAAAGTTAAACTTTGATAAACATTAAAGTGTTACATTTTTGTAAGTTTAACGCCAGTTACAGTTATCCATTAAAAATTAACCATCAGCAATACGTCTACCTAATGCCCCTTTGGAAATTGAGCTCTTACTCGGATTCAACATTTTAATCAGCATCTCAAAGATATCAGATTACACAAAATGTAGCGGAATCACGCTGGCAACAAAAATACAAATGCATTGTTCCACACCAGCTTGAGATATGCTGCTGTTGGTAACTACAACACAGATCAAGATGAAAAAATAAATAAAGAAAAAACTTCTGCTGCTCTCTACATCAGAAGAATCCATGGAACTTGAAGAATGCTTAGATTTTTTTTACCTTTTCCCATGAGTTGACCCAATTTTTATTTTTTCTTCAAAGTGTAAATATTTGGATGTATGCATCCTCTTCATGTGTTGTTTAGGATTATTAAGGTTAGAAAAGTGAGCCGTGATTATAGAAAGTTTAAGCAAACTCAGTTTGAACTCATAAATCGACTGTTCTCCCAATCTTGATTTAAATACAACATAATCACATAAATGTGGCCAATGATTTTTAATCTTCTTGTTGCTGTTGACAGCATTGCTGCTTTCACAGACAGATGCTAGATCCTCACTTTCCATGATGTAATCATGTAATGAGTGCCAATTTAATTTATTTCACTGACAAACTCCAAACCAATACAAATTAAAAATTGGCACTGTATCACGTGCAGTGAAAAAGTATATTCTATAAATTCCTAAGCTCACTCACTCACCTTTATAGCTATTGGCTGGGGACCTGTGATGTCATGAGTCACCCTATCCTCACGAAATAACAGCGACCAGAGACATCATTGCAAGAAATTCAAGTTTATGTTCCTAATTTAACAGCTAAGCAACTGTTATGAAATGAATTGCCATAATACATTCCTTAAGTTTGATTATCATAACATTTTATTCTTAAAACAATATGGAAAAACTTTATGGCTGAAAAAACATGGAACCACAAGTACTTTTCAGTAACATCTCACTAATAAAAACTTAAAAACTCATAAAAACTTAAATTACTCATGGAATCTGTTATAACCACGGATGCTAATTGTTATTCCGACCTATGCTAAATTTCAGTTTGATTAAAAGTTTCACTTATCTTATTGTTTGACGAAAGTGATTGTTTCAAAGCATACAGGAATTCTACAAATCTTGCAGAGTGAACTTTTAGGGTCAAATACAAGTCAAGTTTGTATTTCAGTAAGTTCAAGTCTATGACCTATGAAACAATTATATGATAACACGATCATCCCTGACATATTTAATATGTCTATTAAAATCTGACTTCTCTAGAGTTTTTATTCACCCTAAGTTTGAAACACAGGCCAAGACGGTATTTGGGCAGATGAGGTCAATGTGTCATAATATTTAATCCTAACAACTGGAAATATTCTAGACCTGTGATGATATGATTTTTCTGCTTAATGTATCTCTAACAGCGAGGGCTTTAGATACGGGAAAGGATGGGGGGCAAGGCATGGGAAGGAATTCGGCCATGGGATTTTGAAAGAAGCATCCTGGCATTTGACTGGAGTGATTTGGGAAACCATGGAAAACCCAAATCTGGATGCCCAGACGGGGATTCGAACCGTCGTCCTCCCGAATGCGAGGCCAGAATGCTAGCCATTACACCACCACGCTCGGTGGTTGCAAAAGTAAAATATAAACACTCCACTACTATAGCATTCCTGCTCACACCTATGCGGTGCCTACCATAACAGTTATATACAAATTACAGCTAATTTGTTCGCTATTTGACTCGCCAAACCTACCAACGTCCCATGGAGAGTAGTTCAAACAAAAAAATAATGGCAACAACCATTGTAATGGACTAAAATTAATGGAAATTCAATTTAATGGCAGTTAAGAAGAATGTTAAGGACTTTTTAGGTTAACTTAAAAGCTATATTTTTACAATTTTGTTAACTTTGTTAATGGATTAATGGTTTTCTGCACAGCTGTGGCCAAACAATGATTTGATTTTGCTACTGATGGTCTAGCTCACCCCTCACCCCTCACACACAGGCAAATTTGACAGGATCCAACCCAGCACTTTTATCAGATCAGTTGAGCAGGTTAAGATGATTTTCTTCAAATCAAATAACATGGTCATCCTTACTTCCAGGGAATTAATTTTCTGAAAAAGAGAAAGCCCTATTTCAACCTGATGCCACATTACTTGAAGCACATTATTGTTTAAACTTAATTAAAATCATAGACCCAATTTTAAACAAAACCAAACCATCACTCTACCACCACCAAACTTCACTGCCAACATAACACTCTAATAAATGATGTTCTCTAGCAAGTCATCAGCAGCACACTCATGCATCAAAGAGCCAGAACATATGCTATGAATCATCACTCCATAATATCAGTTGACACAATCTAATCACAACATCATTTAAACCACTCAAAACAAATTCAATGGATGTGATCAATTGCTCCCTGATTGCAGTATGACACAGAAAACTGGGAGCCATCACCTTCTTGTGAATTTAGTTCACAAGTCTTTGAAACAAATCTCCAATGCTAACAGTAAGCCTTTGTCTGCTGTTAAATGACTATAGCATATCAATTTTATGAATAATTGTAACGCCAATGCAATTGAAATTGCAGACTATAGCATAATTCACAACTTTAGTTAACCCATTTCTAATCCATAAAACTTTGAAAATTTTTGAAATATACACACTAAATACAAATGTTGAGGAACTTTGGTTTAATTTAAAAGAAATAATATGGAACGGTTTAAATCAATTTGTTCCTAAGAAGTTTATTAAGGTTAGTAAGAACATTCCGTGGTTCATTAGGGAGGTGAAGCGATTGCTCAGGAAGCAAAGGCGTTTACATGCCATGGTAAAGAAATCGGGGGACTTGTCTAATCGCGCTAAATTAGTCCAGTTACAAGTGGAATTGCGTAAGGCAATGCGTGATGCAATTAAAGAATTCCAAGCTAGGAATTTATCTGAAGATCTGATTACTGATCCAAAAAAGTTCTGGTCATATGTCAAATTATTAAGAGACTCTCGTAATGGTTATGCCCTCACTGATTAAGGAAAATGGAGAATTATCAGAAACTAGTGTAGAGAAATCAGAAATCTTGACTAATATATTTAAAAAAGCTTTCATGACAGAAAACTCAGAAGAGACTCCGACATTTGCCAATCGTACCAACAAAATTATGAAAGATCTCGTTCTTGATGTCAAGGGAATAACTAAACTGCTTATGAATGTAAAAACCAATAAGGCTCCTGGACCAGACGGTATTCCTACAAGATTCTACACCAGATACGCAAAGGAAATTGCACCACATTTGATGAAATTATATATCACCTCCTTGGATCAAGGAAAAATACTAGCCGAATGGAAGATCGCCATCGTAAGTCCAGTATTTAAAAATGGGAATGTTAATGATCCTCAAAATTATAGGCCGATCTCGTTAACATCAATATTTTTTGGGATTTTAGAACACATCATCTACTCAAATGTCATGCAGTTTTTGGATGAATGTGAGCTTTTAAACCCAAATAAACATGGATTCAGAAAAGTCCGTTTCTGCGAAACACAACTTGAACTTTTAATTCACAATTTTTGCCGTATTATAGATGGGCAATCCCTGGTTGATATAGTTCTATTAGATTTTAAAAAAGCTTTCGACACTGTGCCTCACACTAGGTTACTTAGCAGAACTTCATGGTTACGGCATATCTAGACAAATATGCGACTGGGTTGCAGACTTTCTGAAGGGCAGAACACAGTGTGTAGTTCTCAACGGTGAGAGTTTATCACTTACCGAGGTGAGGTCCGGGGTTACCCAGGGAAGCGTGATAGGGCCTCTGTTGTATCTCATATACATTAATGATTTGTGTGACTTAATAAGGGGGATGAAAAGATAATTTGCTGATGATGCTATTATTTATCATGAAATCAAAACCCTGGAAGACTGCACTTTGTTACAAGATGATATCACGAACATAATTGCATGATGTAAAGACTTGCAGTTGGAGTTACAAGGTCAATACCAAAAGTAGTAGGACTGATTATATAAAAAAAATTATTGAAGATATGTTTACAATTCCTTAATTCTCTTCGAAATAGTACCCTTGCAGCTACACACTTAGAATTACGCTGCTGCCATTGGCTGTACACCTTCTGGAAGTCAGATTCAGGGACGCTGTTGAGAGTCCTCGTTGATGCTGCTTGAACATCCTGGATCGAGTCAAACTGCTGTCCCTTCAGCTGCCTTTTCATCCATGTGAATAAAAAAAAAGGTCAGTTGGAGCCAGATTGGGACTGTAGGCAGGGTGCAGCAACGTGGCAACGCCGAATCGGGCCAACAGATGCCTTCCATCTCCTCCCGTCCAACGAAAGCTCACATGAACAAATCAAAGTTCAAGACAATGCTTATCATGGTTTTTGGCCATTGTGGGGTAATTCATTAGGAGTTCGTTCCCTCTGGGGAAACTGTCAATTCGATCTGTTACGTGCAAGTGCTAGCCTGCCTTGCGACCGAGTGAATCACATCCGACCAGTCATCTCCAACAACTGGACTCTGCATCACGACAATGCGCCGTGCCAAGGCACGCCATCATGAGGCAACTGTTGGCCCGATTCGACATTGCAGCATTGCTGCACCCCACCTACAGTCCTCATCTGGCTCCATCTGACACTTTTTTACTCACACGGATGAAAAGGTAGCTGAAGGGTTTGACTTGATTCAGGAGGTTCAAGCAGCATCGACGAGGGCTCTCAAGAACGTCCCCAAATCTGACTTCCAAGGTGTACGGCCAATGGCAGCAGCATAATTCTAAATGTGTAGTTGCCCAAGGGTGCTATTTCGAAGAGAATTAATGAATTGTAAACATATCTTCAATAATTTTTTTAAAATATAAAATCAGTCCTACTACTTTTGGTATTGACCTTGTAAATGCTAAAAAGTGCCAAGTCATCCATATAATTAAAAAGGTAACACCATTTAGCTCTGAATATACAATTAATTAGAAAGGTAGATTCCGCTAAATGCCTAGGGGTAACAATTCATAATAATTTGTCGTGGAATGAGCATATCGAGAATGTAATTGGGAAAGCAAATCAATGAGCATATCGAGAATGTAATTGGGAAAGCAAATCGTATGCTCCAATTTCTAGGTCATAATTTAACTCCAGAAGTTAAATCGATTGCATATAAGTCACAAGTGGGTTCTCATTATTGTTCTGTATGGGGTCCCTGTCGCAAGGGGGGTTAATGGAGGCATTAGAGAAGGTCCAAAGAACAGCTGCCCAATTCGTGACAGGTATATATAGTTGGAAGGAAAGCTTAAGTACAATGTTGAAGCAGTTAGGTTGGGAAGAACTGTAACACCAAAGGCGTTGCTCTCGACAGAAGCTAATTGAAAAATTCACGACTGTCATATTTCGGAATGACAGCAAACAAATATTTCTACCAGCGACATTCGTATCTTGGAATGACTGTGAAAATAAGATAAGAGAAATCAGGGCCAGAAGCGATTCTTTTCTGTATTCATTTTTTCCATGAGCGATTAGGGAATGGAAAAGAAAGGATTTACTGGGAGAGTAAACTTAAAATCCGACAGGAGTAGCGTTCGATAAAGCTCTCCGGCCATCCTGATCTGGGTTTTCCATGGTTTTCCCAGATCACTCCAGGCGAATGCTGGGCTGGTACCTCACAATAGCCCATGGGTGCCTCCTGCCATATCCCGTATATCCCTTCGAACCTATTATCTTTTCGGTTAGCACCCTCCGCCACACACTTTTAGTGAATTGCAGAATAACAGTAATAGTGATAGGAATCACAAAAATGATAAATTAAAGAAATTGAGAAAATATTATGCTAAAATGCAGAGCCAATAAACTTATTGCTTTATGCCTCGTCGACATCAAGGTCATTAGAGGCGGGATGGGACTTGGGACTAGGAATGGGAAGGAATTCGTCCATGGCATTTTGAAGGAAGCATCCTGGCATTCGCCTGGAGTGATTTGTGGAAACCATGGAAAACCCAAATCTGGATGCCCGGACAGGGATTTAAACTGGCATCCTTCCGAATGCAAGACCAGAACAATAACTGCTCACCCACTATGCTCTGTAATAAAATTGACAGTGTAATTCAGACCTATAGCTGTCAAATCTACTTACGTTCAGCCGCATATTCCAAAGTAAAGGCATGGTTGTGTGCTTCACTGTACAGGAGTACGAGGTTGAGGGTCCTTGTAAGTGACTTGTAAGTGACTGCACTAGGGCCATCCACTGGCAGTGATGAATGAACACCACAGAATGGTGCACCTGACACATCATCATAAGGTGGTTCTGACAGCCACACATAATCACAGCGGCATGGACTGTAAATAAATATGGAAAAAGTAAATAGTGAATGAATCTATAGCAATATTTTAATGTAACAAAATAACTTATAGTTGAATTATTTTTGTTGAAGTTTATATTTTTTGAGATTGCAAGATATGTACAGTTTATGATGGTTAAATCAGGAATGTAAAGTTCATAACAGTTAAATTAGAATGAAAAGCTCAACAACAAGCTGAAATCTTGAATTCTCCAAGCTTTTGAATCAATGTGGTTTATTTAGCATGCATTTCTACCTGATGGGTTTTATTGTTATTGAAGAAACTGAACTTTCTAAGGAAAAATACCATACCTAATTTGTCTTAATAGAAGAGCGTGTTTATTTTCCAGAATTTATTAATCTACTTTGCACTATAATTTCCAGTCATTCAACTTTAATTGTTATCTTGTTAAATATAATATCCTCCCTTAAATGTGGTACAAACATTCACAATGTACTTTAACTTAAGCTATTCAACTTTTTTTGCAGTTACCAAAACTTATTATGATTAATTTTATAGAAATATAAATGCTGATATGAAGCTAAAAATTGGAATAAACTTATGATATACTTGGTGAATAATGTTTAAATTTAATACAAAGAAATAAGCATAAAAATCTGCTTTTTCAATTCAATCCACTAAAATCATTCTAATTGTCTCTTGCTTTTAGTTCTCTACTTGCTTAGATTATATCCTAATATCAAACGACAATCACATTTGATGTGCATGATACCACTGAAGTACCTGTCAATCAGAAGATTGGTTCCACCACAACTGTGTGGAAGGCCAAGCTGCCGGAAGGTGATGCTTATAACACAGGCAGGGCAAGTTATGAGCTCTAACCGACACTGCTCATGGGAACTTGTGTTGCTGTAGGTTGGCCCCGAACCACCAATTACACCACCATATGGTATTCTACCACTTGTACCACCTTTCCATGATATATTTTTCGCTGTTAAGATGCCTCGTTCACCCAATTCAAGGTACAGGCGACGTCCATTGTAATTCCCACAGATGTCATCCTGCCGACTCGTGGATAAGGTTGGTGTTGAAGAGGGTACATCTGCAGTAATATTTTCTAACAGCAGTGCCAGCAAGATGATTAAAAGGCATCCTTCTGAAAAATATTAAATTATGTATCTAAAATTCATCTTGAGAAAACACAAAAGTAAGATATTTAAGAAAGTTCATAGGTTTCAGCATTTCAGATGAGTTAATTTATCTTATTATTTTTAAACAAATTCTTAAAAAATGATGTCAGTGAATGTGACAACAGATAAGGCAAAATTAATACAGGAGAGTAAATAGTGTTACTGACATTACATAAAATTACAAGAAATATATTGATAAACTGAGTTCCACTTCAACACAGATCATATTAATTTAATTTCAATGGAGCACAGGCTTCCAGTGGCAATTTCGCTACACCCCCATCCTCCCCCTATCCTGCACCAAATTGCTCAATTTATGTTTTTGTTATATTTTGTTACAAACAGTTGTTCCCAATCCATTTTTTAAGATCTGCATTGATTCACATTTTTTTTTTTTTTTTTTTTAAATCACAACCTGCAATCTTGTAGAATTGGCAGAAAATAATATCTGAATGTCAATCGTGTGGCAAATTTTGTTTATATGGAACAACAGACATTTTTACCTGGTTTTTAACCAATCCAAAGGGTTATTTGCTCAAAGAGTTCTTCATGCTCTTTTTCAAAATCAATATAAATCTGCAGGAAGTGAAAACCATAAAAATTCCATGTACCATTTCTAAAATCATATAACTATAATGAACCATCTAATGGGAATTTAGAAGCAAGCTTGCTATTCAAAAGGGAAAGCATTTAACCCATACTTGATTTTATTACCAGTTTGCAAATATTTAAAGAACTTAAAAAAATAGGCAAAAAACATTTATCAGACATGCAAAGTGGTTTCATCATTATAAAAGCCAAGAACATTTCTGATATTCTTAGAGCTTGGTTAAAATATTTCTTTAATGTACCTAATAATTATTCAGATTTAAAAATTAGAATGACTGACACTGTTGTGTTAATAAATCAGCTCCAAATGAAATAAAATTCAAGCTATATAAAGCTATATTAAAAAAATAATGTTGAAAATTGTGATTAGTAGCAATCACATATAAAATTTATGAAAAGAAAAATAATTTTTAATATTAGCAAAACAGATATAACCAGCAACATTAGCTTTTCTGGTAAGACTTTCTTTTCATGCCAGTTTTATAATCTAAGAGGAAAGCTTTGAGATTTAATGTTTTTGTTTTCTGTACATATTAAATCTTGTAAAGGTTCTGTAACAGTGCTAAATTATACAACACTCAATCTGTTGACATTTGCCTTGTTAAAAGTAATAAATAAAACATAAAATTTTACAATGATATAAAAGATTTTTTTATAGTTGGATTATTTGAAAGTAATTAAGAAGTATAATAGACCTACTAGCTTCTTACCTGGAATGCCAGAACCCATTCCCTCTTCATTCAGAACTGCAGTTGGACAAAGGTTCAGGACATAAGGGAAGCCCTTCAATACTCCCCCTCCCACCACCATCACAAAACAAGCAAGCATATCCTATTTAATGCACTCAGACCATGATGTAACACACTGCTAAGGATTCCTTGGAGCTTCTCACACTCCTGAAACCAAGAAATGCAGTCAAATATAGCTATCTATAATAGATACATTTCATGAATCATTTGTTTGAAATACCAATGCCAAAATACTTATAACTGAAACCCACTAGTCTGTTACACTCAGCTTCTACCATGTCTTAAGTTTTAGTAACTGTGATTTTAAATATATATATTTCATTAATCTATAACAGAAGAATTGTATTTTATATTTAAATTTGACAATAATAAATTTATGACCTTTGTGAAACCATCAGAACTGTTGTACAGAGAAAATATATGATTGGAATACATGATTTCAGTAGACTCAACGGGCTAATAATTTCAAACCACTATTCTTAAACAGAATACTGTTACTGGAAACACAGAAAATGAGTTTTTCATATATAGTAGGAAAATTAGTGGTGAATTACCATCACAGTAATAAATCCTTAGTCATAGCTATATGAGTAACAGTCAACCATCAAATGAAACAGCTGAAGTGTGCTGATAAGCATCTAAATTTAGATTTAATTTTGATGGAGCATATCCTTCAGCTCAAATTTTCCTACACAACTGCTTTCCCATTTCATGATTTTCTTATTCTTTTTTGTTAAAAACCAATGAAGGTCTAAAATTTCTTTTAATGCAGTATCTTCATCCAACTGCTATTGTCCACAAATTGTAATCATTTTTTTTTTTTTCAGTTTCTGGTAAAGTATTGATAATTTTTCTTAAAACAAAAATCTTTTTAATATTTCTACCAGTTTATGTTTTTATTATGATATATTTAGTGTTGCAAGTATTTAGTACTGTGTTGTTCAGGAAATGTTTGGTGGAAAAATTTACTGCTATCAAAAAAAAAGTCTTACGACAACAACACAAGATCAAAAAAGTCGTATAAGTTACATTTGTTGTGTGGAATAATTGTGAGTTAGATTTTTACCAGTTACTCATGGTGTCCTCAGATTTCAATTATAGTCCAATACTTTTTGTTACATAAGTGGATAATTTACCCAAAAAAATCTTAGATTTACATGCTCTTAGTTATCTTTGGCCAATGATCTGAGTATATTCTTTAATGCCAACTCCACCAAACTTATTAATTCAGCAATATAAAATGTTTCTCAAACTGTTGAAAAATGGTATATTTCCAATCTGCTTTTTTTTTCTAAAAAGGGATAAAATATACAACATATGAAATAAGTTATATTAATACTAATGTTAACCATAAAAGCAGCATAAATTATGTCAAGTACCCTGTTTTCACTATAGACTGTAGTTTAAATTGGAAAAAGCTCATCCACACTACAGATTAGGCCTATACAGTGTGCAAGTATGTTAAGAAGATTGAGGTCTACAGTTAGCGATGATTATTATGGTGAAGTTCATAGTCAATTATATAATGTTTTGCTTTAAATTTATTCAGATTTCAGAAAAAAGCTGTAAGAACTGTAAGTAACCTTCCATCTCATAGTCATTGTAAAATTGTTAGTTTTTCTGTTCTCTGTGTACGTAATGACTTTATCAGCTACATTTATCTTTCAGTGCTTATTTTATTAAGCAGAACAGTGAAATGTATGAGCTGTTCAGTATGAGTCGGGGAAATACTAGGATTAATTAAAACAAAGGTTTCTTAAGGTGTGAATATCATGGGCGCCGGCAGGATTGCTTGTAGGGGGGTGCACCAGGGCTGTAATTGGTGCTCCCCCCCCCCCTATCGGCCTAAAAATTTCCGGGCAACCCGGGATGTCAGGGGGGTGCAAGTGCACCCCCTTGTACCCCCCTCCCGGCACCCATGGTGAATATAGGTGCACTCAGAAAACTGTATACTATATATTGGTTAAGCTTTCCATTGCCATCCATAGTATAATAGGATTACATTCAATTAGTATTTTTAAAAAGCAATTGAAATTTCTTATAAATAATTGAATACATAAAATTGAGGGAATTTACGAAATAGCAGCAAATATGTTGTAATATTTATAATTCATTAGTGTGTTAATTTCACTTACTTTTGTAATGCTACAAATGTTCTCTGTAGTTCGTACAGTAAAAACTGATTTGATCTGACTTAAAAATGAAGACTTAATTTAATTTAACTGGAATGGAGCACAAGCTCTGGTGGTAATTTCCCTGCACCCCCATCCTGCAGCCACCTACATTTGCCCTCTACAAATTTTATCTTTAAATTATTTCAACGTTTTCGGTAAAATATTAATCATTTCTCTTGGTAACTCATTCCAATCCCTGACACCCTTACCTAAAAAAGAGAATCTTCCCACACCCTTGTGCCTGAAATCGAGTGCCAGCTTGTGGTCATGGTCATCTTTTCCCTTCCATGCACTACTTTTCATACCTACTCCAATATCTTTCCATGCCTCATTACCAGTATATGCCCTGTACACTCCCATGTCCCTCCTCATCCTCCTCCTGTCTTGCAATGAATCCCATTTCAGAATTGACAGTGACTGGATAAATGTACTTATTCAGTGTCACAATGAAATAAATAATCATTTACATCACAGAATAATAATAAACAACAGTAAAAAGCAAACAAAAAATATTACAACCTTGCTTTGGATATTGAAGCTCAAATAGAACAACTGAAAACAAAAAAGAAAGAAACTTTTCTCTAACTTTCAATATGCTTTCAAAAGATACAGTTATCTGGGAGAGAAAAATAATATATGTAAATTAATGGACTTGTGAGATATATTTTTATATGTTTGATTTCATTGTACTCACTCACTGTTTTTGCTTTCTTTTCGCACCTACTTTTGCCCTTTACTAATTTCAAATTTAAATTCTTTCAGGGTTTTGGTAAATTATTTATCATTCCTCTTGGTAATTTATTCAAATCCCTGACACCATTATGCCTGAAATCGACTGCCAGCTTGTGGTCATGATCGCCTTTTCCCTTCCATGCACCTCTTTTAATAAGCTATCTGACAGGATTTAAAAAAAATTGCAGCCATTTGCTTAGATTAATGTTTAAGGAAGCTTTTTTTTTTTTTTTTTTTTTTTTTTTTTTTTTTTCATGTTTGAAAATTAAGGTGGATAATTCTTAGTGAAAAAGCAAAATAAAATTTAGACTTTTCTTATATTTGGTGACTTGGCAGAAAACGCTATAGGATTGGTAGAAGCCTTAGTGACGTCACGTGCCTGTAGCACGCTGTGGCTGCTAATGGAGCGTTTCCTGTTATCCAAGTTTTCAACTATTTTTATTGTTTGTTGCTCGTTATTTCTTGTTACTAATGACATTTCGTTTTGAATACAAAATAGGGAACAACTTGTAGAAGCCTGCAGCGGAAAAACACGGAAAATAGGGGCTTTATTTGTCGGGTTATCTACAACTGACTTTTATTCTACGGAGCTTAAAGTTATAACTTCAGTTTAAGAATCGTTTATAATTAAATTCAAAGTTATACATTAACAGAAATCATTCATAAGAATGACATAAACTAGAAATTAAATTATTTGGTTTAAACGAGAAAAATGCAAGTTATAATGTAGGTACAAGGTAGCCTAATTACAACGTTAAATAACTAGATGCTGTGGACAATTTTTCTTATTTCCAGATCAAAAATTATGGATACCTAGGCTAAATGATATTTTTTTCAACAAAACTGAACTTATTACTTGTTATTTTGTTTACTTATGGAGAAGGTCCCAGATTCGAACTTCGATTGGGATTTTTTTTTTCGTGTGTTAATTTTTATGTCGTTTCTGTTTTCTAGCATTACAGAATCATGATTTAATTTGAAGAATTAATAAAGGTTTAGTTGTTAAGCGTTATGCAAACGTTTGAAACATAAATTGCACCAATACCAGAAAACTTTTATGAAAAGATATCCTTCATTTTTAATTTTGAAACATACCAGTGATAAATTATCATGACAAATAGATGGGCACACTGTGGTGAATAATGGAATTTATTTTAATAGTAGCATCGCTTGAAGAAATTTCACACTAATCTTGCATCAGTTCCGGAACGCTTTGAATCCCTTTTATTGGAATTGTTACGTGACGATTCAACTGTAGTAGTAGTAGTATTTTATTTTTCCTCTAAATCATATACAGTACATGCAGGGCCGGCGGATAATGTGGGTGGGTAGCAGTACCCACCCGGGAAATTCCGGAATTTGAGAGTTCATAGGCGAAAGAATTGAGAGAAAGAAAGAAAGAGAGCAGAGCAGCTAAGCATGTTAGTTTCATTCTTCAAAATGCGTATATAACAGCCTGTGTTGTGTGCCCACAACTCCATTAGCGACGCGCTAAATCCCTTTGGTGTTTCAATAGAGACCGCCACCCCAGATGTCGCCTACTGAGCAAACAATCTTGTGAGGGAACGCAAGAAAATAGTGTATGTCCAAAGCAGTCGTGTGTGAAAGCTGCATTAGTGTATTTCGAAGGCGTTTCGGCTAATTCTTAAAAAAAAAAATCAAATAGTTAAATTCGTAGTGAAGCTGAACAGGAGAAACGAATTGAGTCTAGATAATGCTAGAAGACAGCAGAAAGTGGAGGATAAATTTGCATCGCCCTTAGACGAATGATCCACTGGAACCTTAAAAGATGGCCTTGTTCAGTCAGCTGACAGTCAAAATCGTGAAAGTAAATAAAAGTAAAATTTTTATTCTTGTTCTTCATTCTATACATAAATAGGCCCTACGTGCGCATGTAATGAATATTCACGTGTATGTACTAGAGATGTAACGGAAGCGACATTATGGAAGCAGAAACAGAAGCCTAAGTAGTATGACAATATGATTTAGTGTCTAGTTACTTCTATTTAATAAAAATGACAAGTGGAATAATGTTTATTTTAATAATCAAATCAAACAGTAACTGACTTTGAAGTAGTAGTTTTCTAATTACTATAATTAATATTCGAAAGATTAAAGTGGCAAGTTATTTTTTAAAAACAAACGCTTAGCAGCCTTTTCTCATTTTTAATTTTTTCCTTTGTCCCACCCCCCTCCACCCCCCATACACACAAATTAAACCTTCTTTCGCTGAACAATTTTTCGCTAGACAGTGCTAGGCGGGGCTAAAAAAAACTTGGGGACTAATGGAAACACAGAATATTTGTGTTCGTTCATTTGCCATCACTTAAGAGGATCTACTTTTAATGGCAGTCCTTTTTGCTTTTACTACTTGACTAGAGTGATATTGGTAAATTTTTTTCATGTACAGTAACTTAAGATCTACATTTAATTTTTCAGACATTTTAAATTCTTCTGGAAGGTTGGATTTCAAATTGCTTTTTAAAGCAATGGTGGTACGATCTTTCTGAGAACATTATTTTTTACCTAATTTACATTTTGCCACAGATTCAGTTTTTGTACACAAATATCTAAATAGGACTTAGTTTTGGTTTCATTTTGAGACACGCTACTATCATATACACTCCTGGAAATTGAAATAAGAACACATTGACGCCGGTGTGTAAGACCCACCATACTTGCTCCGGACACTACGAGAGGGCTGTACAAGCAATGATCAAACGCACGGCACAGCGGACACACCAGGAACAGCAGTGTTGGCCGTCGAAGGGCGCTAGCTGCGCAGCGGTTGGGCACCGCCGCAGTCAGTGTCAGCCAGTTTGCCGTGGCATACGGAGCTCCATCTCAGTCTTTAACACTGGTAGCATGCCGCGACAGCGTGTACGTGAACCGTATGTGCAGTTGACGGACTTTGAGCGAGGGCGTATAGTGGGCATGCGGGAGGCCGGGTGGATGTACCGCCGAATTGCTCAACATGTGGGGCGCGAGGTCTCCACAGTACATCGATATTGTCGCCAGTGGTCGGCGGAAGGGGCACGTGCCCGTCGACCTGAGTCCGGACAGCAGCGACTCACGGACGCACGCCAAGACCGTCGCATCCTACGCAGTGCCGTAGGGGACCGCACCGCCACTTCCCGGCAAATTAGGGAAATTGTTGCTCCTGGGGTATCAGAGAGGACCATTCGCAACCGTCTCCATTAAGCTGGGCTACGGTCCCGCGCACCGTTAGGTCGCCTTCCGCTCACGCCCCAACATCGTGCAGCCCGCCTCCAGTGGTGTCGTGACAGGCGTGTATGGAGGGACGAATGGAGACGTGTCGTCTTCAGTGATGAGAGTCGCTTCTGCCTTGGTGCCAATGATGGTCGTATGCGTGTTTGGCGCCGTGCAGGTGAGCGCCACAATCAGGACTGCATACGACCGAGGCACACAGGGCCAACACCCGGCATCATGGTGTGGGAAGCGATCTCCTACACTGGCCGTACACCTTTGGTGATCGTCGAGGGGACACTGAACAGTGCACGGTACATTCAAACCGTCATCGAACCCATCGTTCTACCATTCCTAGACCGGCAAGGGAACATGCTGTTCCAACAGGACAATGCACGTCCACATGTATCCCGTGCCACCCAACGTTCTCTAGAAGGTGTAAGTCAACTACCCTGGCCAGCGAGATCTCCGGATCTGTCCCCCATTGAGCATGTTTGGGACTGGATGAAACGTCGTCTCACGCGGTCTGCACGTCCAGCACGAACGCTGGTCCAGCTGAGGCGCCAGGTGGAAATGGCTTGGCATGCCGTTCCACAGGACTACATCCAGCACCTCTACGATCATCTCCATGGGAGAATTGCAGCCTGCATTGCTGCGAAAGGAGGATATACACGGTACTATTGCCGACATTGTGCATGCTCTGTTGCCTGTGTCTATGTGCCTATGGTTCTGTCTGTGTGATCATGTGTTGTATCTGACCCCAGGAATGTGTATATAAAGTTTCCCATTCCTGGGACAATGAATTCACGGTGTTCTTATTTCAAATTCCAGGAGTGTAATAAAACATATACCTAAGGGGCCCACAGACGACCAACTTGATTGCCAACTTTGTAGTGAACTTAATTGGCAATCAAGTTGTACATATAAACATCACGTCCGCGGTCCGAGTACGTGTCATCAGGTTTATTTGCTGGATGTTTTCTCTTGGTACTCTATTATTTTGTATGGCGGATTTAAACATTTCGGCTATAGTAGAGTGTCGTTTGTGAAAAATGAGTGACCAAGCAATGCAGTTTTTGGTATTAAGAGAGTTGTGTGAAGATGAGGTGATCCTGCTGGTCTCAGAGGAATAGTATCAAAACTGCATAGATTTCTCCGTTAAATTTTTTAGTGAGGGCAATACACGTCACTAAACCTGACTCTCCAATAAAACCTATTATGAATTGTAGGACAAATTGTGAATGTTTATTTGAAAGGACACCAACATGAGGATTTTATTGCTGTGAACGAATGGTCTTTCGCAACCCCCATACTTTTAGCTAGTGGTCAGAGCGTCGAGGATTTAAAATTTTTCACCGCTATATCGCCACAAATTCTTGGAACAAAGAGACTGTAGTGTTATGAACAAAGTTTTATTAGAAATTTTAATCACCTGGTAACGTAGCGAAATGTGAGTGGAAGTAACATGCCATGTACTCTCTTTAGCTCCGGCTCCAAACGTTTAGCTCAGTTCTATGTTTTTCAATTGTCTCCGGTAGCAAGTTCTAATATTTCTGATTCTTTTCTTAAAACTGTCAACATTAGTATTTAGCCCAATTTTTTTGGAAAAGATCAATGAATTTTTTTCACGCATTCTTCTTTTTGTTGCGATCCTTGGAGCTTTGACGTTCCAAAACTTGGGCAGTTCTCTTAGCGCATCAAAAAATTCACCCAGATTAAAATGTTTGGTATTCGTGCCATATTTGAAAAACAATATTTGACCTCAAACAGTAGTCTAGTATTGCAAATAAACTAAAACGTACAGTATTCGAAAACAATAACATTGACAGAACAGTTCGAAGTTAAACGACTGATGCTGAAAACTGTTGAAAACTTCCCCTCAGACGCTACAAAAACGTCGCCCACCAAATACAAAAGTTTTTTATCTCAGTTCTAACCGGATCTCAACATGTCAACCATCAACCTACTTATAGACGTTCAACATTGACTTCAACACGGCATCAAAGTTGGAAACCAAGTTGATCGTTAAGGGACTCCTTTAAAAGTACACTACATGATGCGTGTCACACACACACACACACACACACACACAACTTTTTTCAACTTAAAATGGAAGAGTATGGTCAGCAATATGACATTCTAGCCTTTTTGTTTCAACAGGAAGGTGCCACGGCTCATACCGCCCTTCGTTCACCCCATGGGCGCCGGGAGGGGGGTGCAAGGGGATGCACTTGCACCCCCCTGACATCCCGGGTCGCCCGTAAATTTGGGCCGATAGGGGGTGGGGAGCACCAATTACGGCCCTGGTGCACCCTCCTGCATCCCGGGTGCACCCCCCTACTACATCCCGCATCCCGGGACGCCGTGTGGGCAGTAGGGCAGTAGTAGAGCTAAAAAAAGAAAAAAAAAGGTCGCCCGGAAATTTTGGGCCGATAGGGGGGGGGGGCACCAACGCAGCCCTGGTGCACCCCCCTAGAAGCAATCCTGCCGGAGCCCATGGTTCACGCCAAATCCTGCAAAGACTGTTTCCCGGCCGCCTGATCTCCTTACGAGGCGATGTTCCACGGCCTTCTCGCTCCCCGGATTTGAACACATGTGATTTTTTTCTTTGGGGATATCTCAAAGCTGAGGTTTACAAAGTTCGACCAATGACCTTGGAAGCTCTTAAGGAGGCAATTACAGACATCATCACTGGAATATCAGAAGATATGCTGAGAAGAGTTTCCGAAAACTTTTTTGAACGACTCAATATGTGCATCGCTCGCCAAGGTCGTCACCTGGATGAACTAATTTTCAAATCCAAATGAAAATAAAATGGCATTGAATGTATTTTTTTGGAAATATAAACTTTTAAAATTTTATTTGTTCTTTTTCAATTCACCCGTCAAATCATGGAGTCCATTCTGCCCCACCCTGTAGCTGCACCGACCCCATGGCTTTGTTCCACAACGACATAGTACAGCAGCAAAATACTGAAATACATAAGATTACAGGACTATATAAATAAGCGATTGCATTAATTGCCATGACTCAAAGCTATTTATATTCGGTTTTTTTTCCCTGTAGTTTCCACTTTTAAATACAGAAGTTGGATAAAAACTGTTGGGTTTGTTTTTTAAATGAATTAACAAGGTTTTTTTTACCAATTATTTAGTAAAAATATCTTTACCTGAATTCTTGAAATTGTAATAATGCGCATAGACTAATAAACAAGCGTAGCAGTGTTACTTTCGTTTTTCTGATTTACGATTTTTTTTCGTGGTATCCATTTTCCGCTAATACATTTGTCACTTGACCTAACACTAGAATCCGATGGCGTCCGGGAAGATGGAAAGGAGGATGGTAACTGCATCACGACAATGCTCCCTCCCACACATAGATTGTTGTGCAGACATGGCTTGCAGAAAAGAACATTCCAGTCCTCCACCCAGGCCCGCCGTAAGCGGGCGTGCAACGCGTGCGCCGCACGCGGGCGGCACATCGAGGGGGGGCGGCAAAACGAACGATCGACAGTCGCCACCCCGCGATAGTTGCCACTCCATTGTCGCCGCGACGAAATTTGCAGCGTATTATGTAAGGGGAGACCTTTTTTTTTTTTTATCTCAACAGCTGCTTCGGGCGGCCGGCGACACTCGGAATGGCAACAATGGGGGCGGCAAATAATGTTTGAAGGGGCGGCAATCTCACAGTTTTCTGACCCGGTTCGGAAATTTCCTAAATCCACCACTGGCTAGTTAGACAGGGGGCGGCATAATCGGTATTGCACGCGGGCGCTCAAACAGCTAGCGGCGGGCCTGCCTCCACCAGCCTCCCTACTCACCAGATTTAGCGCCATCGGATTTCTGGCTCTTTCCCAAGATGAAAATGGGCCTCAAAGGTTTTGCCAACGTAGAAGACATCAAAACCAAAGCGACAGCTGAACTTTAGAAGATACCAAAACAGGATTTTCATCGTTGTTTCCAGCAATGGCAGGAGTGGTGGAGCAAGTGTGTGTGTTCCTTCTTTAAAGGAGATTAGTTAAATGTGTACTTACCTCTTGTTAATAAAGAGTTACAATGAACTTGCGGGAAGTTTTTGACTGCCCCTCGTATGAATTCATTTTTTCCCCTAGAAACTAGTTCGAGTAGTTCTCCTGCACCATTTATTTTCAAAAACTGGGTGAAAGACAATCCATGGCCTCAACTTAATAAGCCTTATTTGTTTTGGTCACTAACATTTTCGCCAAGTACAAGTGAGAACTCTCAAAACTCAGGGGTCAGTGCTACGATGGGGCTTCTAACGTTTCTGGAAAAATAACGGGACTACAGTCACGAATACGCAAAGAAGAGCCTCGAGCATTATTTGTGCACTGTAAGATGGAATTGAGAGAATTATCATAGCGAGAAAATTTATTTGAACAGTAAAAGATTTGATAAACGTCGTGCGAGACTCGCCACAAATGATGATTTGCCTTCTCTTGCAGCCTATTGTCCGACAAGGTATTTATAAAAATTATAAGTTTAAATCAATTTTTTTGGTTTTGTATGTATAAACATATTTATTCTTCAATTTTTGTACGAATATTCTGTAACCAGAGAAGTAGACAACGCTGTCGCTGCTAAGGCTTCTGGGTTTTACTCAGACATGGAATCATTTGCGTGTGTTTTATATTTAACAATGATCATAGAAATTTTTGATCGCGTCGAAATTTTGAATGCAGATCTACAGAAATCTAATCTATCTGTTATTGAATCGTATGCGAAGATAGAAGCAATCACTGATGTTTTGTACTGTACCCGAGAGTCAAAATTGGAAAAAATTTTGCGGGAAAGTGTGCAGTCAGGTTCTAACTTTGAAACCAGCGAACCTCAAATCCCACATCAACGCAAAATTTCGATCAAGGTAAGAGTTAAAATCTCAGATTCGAAACACCTCAAGATTTTCTCCGCAAATCTTATTTTTATGACCAGTTAAAGAGTCGATTCGACAACGTTTTCACCCACTTCTTCAAATCGTTAGAACGATTCGCTTTAGGACAGCCCACAAATGTAGCAAAAATTATAAATTTCTACAATGATTTTGACCAAGAAAGATTGGTCAATGATAGAGACACGTTTTTGCAACTTTTGAAAAGGCAAGATGAGGAGGAAAAAAATTTAAGAGAAGTTGTAGATTTTTTATAGAAGTACAAATGGACAAGAGGACTCATACCAGAGTTTGTTAGCTTCGTTCGACTAGTCATCACAATTCTTGGGTCGTCCTGTTCAAATGAAGTTTTTCGGCCTTACGCCGACTCAAGAGTTACATAAGATCGACAATGTTGCAAGATCTATTATATAACATTGCTGTTTTACATGTATGTAGCAACCTTACTGAAAAACTTGATTTGGAAAAATTATTGAATCTTTTCGTTTCCAAAGAAGCAAAGCGCATTACATTTGTTTTTACTCAGGGCCTTACACCTCGTCGACGGCTAAGGTCATTAGAGGCGGGATGGGACTGGGGACAAGAAACGGGAAGGAATACAGCCAAGGCTTTTTTTTTTTTGAAGGAAGCATCTCGGCATTCGCTTGGAGTGATTTGGGGAAACCATGGAAAAACCCAAATCTGGATGCCCGGACAGGGATTCGAACCCGCGTCCTCTCGAATGCAACAAGCGCATTACAATTTTTGCATTGCGCAATTGATACTGATTAATAGTAAATTTAAAAAAGTAATGTTTCGTACATAGCTAAAATATAATTAATAAATATATTAATGAGTAAATTATATGATGAATTTTTAAATTTATTTTCTAGCTTTTCTCCTATAAATTTCCCTTAAATCCCCCCCCCCCCCTCTTTTCGTGCCTGACTACCCACCCAGGCCTAACACGAAACGCCGGCCCTGAGTACATGTACTTTATACATAATGTTACTGTGTGTTACCTGTGTGACATAAATGCATGTATTTAGATGGTATTTACTTTTAATATGCAAGTAACTTCCAGATTAATTTATGAAATATTCTACCGTTATGGTTGAAATGGTTGTTTGACACCAAAAATTTGTGAAGCCTTGCAAACAAAAAACTCAAATTAACATTTTGGTGGATTTTTGAAAAAAAAAATGAATATACGACGGTACCAACAGCAGATAGTATCCAAAGAAAACGCCCAAAGGAAACTAATAATACACTCCTGGAAATTGAAATAAGAACACCGTGAATTCATTGTCCCAGGAATGGGAAACTTTATATACACATTCCTGGGGTCAGATACAACACATGATCACACAGACAGAACCATAGACACATAGACACAGGCAACAGAGCATGCACAATGTCGGCACTAGTACCGTGTATATCCTCCTTTCGCAGCAATGCAGGCTGCAATTCTCCCATGGAGACGATCGTAGAGGTGCTGGATGTAGTCCTGTGGAACGGCATGCCAAGCCATTTCCACCTGGCGCCTCAGCTGGACCAGCGTTCGTGCTGGACGTGCAGACCGCGTGAGACGACGTTTCATCCAGTCCCAAACATGCTCAATGGGGGACAGATCCGGAGATCTCGCTGGCCAGGGTAGTTGACTTACACCTTCTAGAGCACGTTGGGTGACACGGGATACATGTGGACGTGCATTGTCCTGTTGGAACAGCATGTTCCCTTGCCGGTCTAGGAATGGTAGAACGATGGGTTCGATGAAGGTTTGAATGTACCGTGCACTGTTCAGTGTCCCCTCGACGATCACCAGAGGTGTACGGCCAGTGTAGGAGATCGCTCCCCACATCATGATGCCGGGTGTTGGCCCTGTGTGCCTGGGTCGTATGCAGTCCTGATTGTGGCGCTCACCTGCACGGCGCCAAACACGCATACGAACATCATTGGCACCAAGGCAGAAGCGACTCTCATCACTGAAGACGACACGTCTCCATTCGTCCCTCCATACACGCCTGTCGCAACACCACTGGAGGTGGGCTGCACGATGTTGGGGCGTGAGCGGAAGACTACCTAACGGTGCGCGGGACCATAGCCCAGCTTCATGGAGACGGTTGCGAATGGTCCTCTCTGATACCCCAGGAGCAACAGTGTCCCTAATTTGACGGGAAGTGGCGGTGCGGTCCCCTACGGCACTGCGTAGGATGCGACGGTCTTGGCGTGCGTCCGTGCGTCGCTGCTGTCCGGACCCAGGTCGACGGGCACGTGCACCTTCCGCCGACCACTGGCGACAACATCGATGTACTGTGGAGACCTCGCGCCCCACATGTTGAGCAATTCGGCGGTACGTCCACCCGGCCTCTCGCATGCCCACTATACGCCCTCGCTCAAAGTCCGTCAACTGTACATACGGTTCACGTACACGCTGTCGCGGCATGCTACCAGTGTTAAAGACTGAGAGGGAGCTCCGTATGCCACGGCAAACTGGCTGACACTGACTGCGGCGGTGCCCAACCGCTGTGCAGCTAGCGCCCTTCGACGGCCAACACTGCTGTTCCTGGTGTGTCCGCTGTGCCGTGCGTTTGATCATTGCTTGTACAGCCCTCTCGTAGTGTCCGGAGCAAGTATGGTGGGTCTTACACACCGGCGTCAATGTGTTCTTATTTCAATTTCCAGGAGTGTACATTGTGTAGCGAGATTGGATCCTAAGTGGCATAACCTTATTATACTCGGCTTAAACCACGTATTACATTTAACTCAAGGAAATTTCAATGAAAATGATCTTCACAGATAATGATATATGTCTTAGTTGTAATATCGTCTGGGTTTCTTCGAACAAGTTGCAACGACTTTTTTTCGTATTTCAGCTACTGTGGGAACATTTGAGGTTTTTTGGTGAGTTTTTATTGTTTTAGTTGTAGATTGGTGTACTACACACTATTTATAAATTATATTTCCAACAATTTATACATAAATTCAGAGAAAAAAGCCAGATGTTACTTATGTAGAGAGAGCTCTTGCTCAAATGTGAGGTCATGCCATGCAACAAAAGAGCGTTTTGGCGGGCTTTTAAATATTTTAGATTTTTAACGTTGAACCTTACATAAAATAGGCACCTTTATCAAAAAATAAGTAGTATCGGGTGTATAACGTGTATCAGTAAACAATTTAATCAAATAGCCTATTATTGTAAGGATATTTTATCAAACCTCATCAATATATCCCTTGTAGACTTCCATCACTGTCTTAGCCCGCATCATCTCTTCCAGTGAATTAAATCATAAAATATTTTTGATTGAATACATTTCATTAATTATTCAAATTACGAAAAAAACTCAAAGTTAGTGAAATATCAATGTATAATGTGGTCTTATGATAATAGCTAATTATCATCAGATGTTTTAAAATTCTTCTTTAAATATAGCACCCTCCTCCTGCCTTCCAATTAAAATCAATTCAGATCCTTTATCATATCAGTTACTGAAAATGACCGAGCGTGGTGGTGTAACGGCTAGCGTTCTGGCCTCGCATTCGGGAGGACGGCGGTTCGGATCCCCGTCCGGGCATCCAGATTTGGGTTTTCCATGGTTTCCCCAAATCACTCCAGGTGAATGCCGCGATGCTTCCTTCAAAAGGCCATGGCCGAATTCCTTCCCATTCCTTGCCCCCCATTCTTTCCCGTCTCTAAAGACCTAGTTGTTATAGGAGACGTTTTTTTTTTTTTTTTGATGTCGTCAGTCTTTAGACTGGTTTGATGCAATCCTCCATCCCTTCCTATTCTGTGCTAACCTCTTCATTTCTACATACCCCTTACAATCCACGTCCTCAATTATCTGCTTCATATATTCTAATCTCTGTCTACCTCTACAGTTCTTACCTTCAACTGTTCGATCCACTAACAAATTAATCAATCCAGCATGTCTCAAAATATGACCTACCAGCCTGTCTCTTCCTTCCTGTAAGCTTCTTCCATAAACTTCTTTTCTCACCCATCATTTCTAAAACTCGTTCATTTCTTACTTTGTATGTCCACCTAATTTTCAGCATTCTTCTGTAGCACCACATTTCAAATGCTTCAAGTTTCTTTCTTTCCGGTATTCCTAAAGTCCATGTTTCGCTACCGTAAAGTGCTGTGCTCCACACATAGAGTTTTAAGAAGTTCTTTCTAATTCCTAGATCAATATTTGAAACTAAAAGGTTTCTCTTTTTCATGAAGGCTCTTTTTGCTAGTGCTATTCTGCTTTTAACATCATTCCTGCTTCGGCCATCGGTTGTAATTTTGCTTCCCAAGTAACAGAACTCACTCACTTCTCCTATTGCATCAGATCCTATTTTTATATTTAATCTGCTAGTATTGGTGTCATTTCTGCTACATTTCATCACTTTTGTTTTACTTTGATTTATATTCAGTAAAATCTTCCTTCAGTATTTTGTTAATGCCATTCAATAACTTCTCAATATCCTCAGCCCTCTCTGCTAATAAGACAATGTCGTCAGCAAATCGTAGCATACTGATTTTTTCTCCCTGAAAAGTTATGCCACATGGAAATGTTTCTTTGACTTTCTTCATTGCTTCTTCTACATACAAGTTGAATATTAACGGGGATAGACTACAACCTTGTCTCACACCCTTTTTAACTGATGGATGTCTCTCGTGATTCTCTACTTTTATTACAGCCACTTGATTCTTATATAGTTTATAGAGGATTCTTCTATCTCGATACTTTAGACCTGACTTCTTTAAAATTTTGAACATCTTGTCCAATCTAACATTATCAATAGCTTTTTATAAACCAATAAATGCCATAAAAGTATCTTTGTTTTTCTTGATCCGCACCTCCAATCTTAGAGACAGATTTGCTTCCCTGGTACAGCGATTTTTCCTAAACCCAAACTGATCTTCACCTACTATCTCTTCTACTACCCTTTCCATCCTTCTGTATATTATTCTGGTCAGTAATTTTGAAGCATATGATGTTAGCCTAATGGTGCGATAATTCTCACATTTGTCAGCTTGTGCTTTCTTTGGAAGTGTGAAGATGATATTTTTATTAAAATCAGTTGGAATTTCTCCTGTTTCATAACATTTTGATATCACCTTGAATTATCTTTCGATTCCTTCCTCTCCTAGAGATTTAAGAAGTTCTGCAGAGATCTCATCAATTCCAACTGCCTTATTTGCTTTCAAGTCATTCAGAGCTTTATTAAATTCGGTCCTCAAAACAGGATCTCCTAAGTCATCCATGTCGACATCGCCTTCCTTTTCCAATACACTATTGTTCAAGTTGTCCCCAACATACAGTTTCTCAATGTATTCCTTCCATCTGTTAGCTCTATCTTCTGACCTTAAAAGAGGTTTCCCATCGGCAGCTTTAATGTTCATACCTCTTTTCTTCATTTCTCCAAAATTCTGTTTGATCTTTCTATATGCAACATCTACTTTTCCTGCAACCATTTTCTTTTCTACTTCTTCACACTTTTCTTGTAGCCATTTTTCTTTTGCAATTTTGCATTTCCTATTTATTTGATTTCTAAATTGCCTGTACTGCTCTTTTCCTGCTTCATCCTGCGCATTTTTGTACCTTCTCCTCTGATCGATCAGCTGCAAAATTTCTTCTGTGATCCAAGGTTTTCGGGCAGCTTGTTCCCTAAAGCCTAAGGTTTCTTTGCCAGCTTTCATTATTTCGGTCTTTAATACATTCCATTCGTCCTCGGTTGAGCTCCTTTCACAGTTAATTCTAAGACCTAAGTCTACCATTTCTGCAAATTTTTCTCTTCTGCTAGATTGTTTCAGTTTATTCACTTCCAGTCTGTTCTGCTTATACTGCTTCCTTATTCGCTTGAATTTCAGCCTGCACTTCATTACTATCAAATTATGGTCCGAGTCTATGTCTGCTCCTGGGTACGCTTTACAGTCTAGAACTTGATTCCTGAATCTCTGTTTGACCATGATATAATCTAGCTGATATCTGCCTGTATCCCCAGGACGTTTCCAGGTGTATATTCTTCTTGCATGGTTCTTAAACAGTGGGTTCGCCACTACTAGCTTATATCTTTCACAAAATTCTAACAGCCTGCTTCCTCGCTCATTTCTTTCTCCTAGACCAAAACTTCCTAAAGTATTCCCCTCTTTTTCCTTCTCCCACTATTGCATTCCAATCACCCATGATTATTAGATTTTCCTCCCCTTTTCACATATTGGATTAATTCTTCAATTTCAGCGTATATTTTTTCTATTTCTTCGTCATCTTCCTGTGACGTTGGCATATATACTTGTACTAATGTGGTTGGGACGGGCTTAGTTTCTAACCTCATCAAAATAATCCTGTCACTAAATTGTTCATAATAACTAACCCGTTTCCCTACTTTCTTGTTCATTACAAATCCTACACCAGTGACTCCATTCACAGCTTGTGTGCTAATTATCCTGTGTTCCCCAGACCAGAAATCCTGTGCGTCCTTCCATTTAATCTCACTAATCCCAACAACATCTAACTTAAGTTGTTCCATCTCCCTTTTTAAGTTTTCTAACCTACCTGCCCTATTCAGACTTCTAACATTCCACGCTCCGACTCGTAGAATGTTTCTATCCATTCTGATGACTCCTCCCTGAGCAGTCCCCACCCGGAGATCCGATTGGGGGACTATTTTACCCAGGAAGAAGCCATCATGATATATGTAATTTGAGAGGATTACATGTCCTCGGGATACCCTTTGGGTCTTTAATGCAGTGGTTTCCCGTTGCCTTCTGCATCCCCATGCCGTTGATCATTTCTGATTCATCCGCATTTAGGGGCCGTTTCCAACCCCAAGGGCAAGAGGGTGCCCTGAACCGCTCCCCGCTCTTCCGCCCTCCTTTAGGAGGCCGTTGGCAAGCAGTGGGTGACTTCTTATACCGGGAATCTTTCAGTCGCCAAAGCCTCGTCCGTGCAAACAGGGTGCACCACGTGGAGGAGAGGTTGACATTTGGTTGGAAAAGACTAGTATTGTCTCTCCCAAACCCTTACAGGAGACGTTAAGCAGTTAAAAAAAAATACTGAATATGTTTTGCGGTAATTTCCAGAGACAAGTCTAGCACCCCTCCTGTGCACCCTCTCCAATTCCTGCATTTCATACCCAAAATGTGTGTCTCATTTAACACTACCATACCAAGTTTTGTAACCCAATTCCCTTTGACGATAATAACTTCTCTGATGTGCGGTGGGAGTTGCCGGCTGGTTGCGTCGCGACCAAGGCAATTCTAGTAAAGGTAGGGCCCGAAGAGAAACGAGCGGCGATTGGCTGTTGAAATGACGTCACTGCAAGAGTAAACACAAGCAATGGATACAAGCGGCAAATGAGCGAAGCGTGCTGCTGTTTCAAAACTATTCAATTTACGGATGCCAGAGCAATTAATTCAATGAAATTTTTTAAGTATTTGATCGTCAGATTCACATACCTTGTTATGTTAGTTTTTCTCCGCATCTGGAACGGACGATGCGAGGAACTGACGAGATTTCCTCCTATGTGCCGCTGTTGCCTTTTGCATTTTAAGTTTTGCATTCATGTAACGTAAACGAATAAACATTCTTGTCCTTACATAGAGTTTTATCACTTCCACTGGCACCTCTTGATATTTTTCTATTATTTTGGCACAAATTCTTTTAACAATATTCTTTTCTTTCGACGTAAAATCACAACCATTCACATCCATAAAAATTAGTTCAAATTGTGACACTTTATTTAACCAGTCATCGGATGGTACAATAAGACTTCCGCGTGATAGTACTTCTATCCATCCAGATTTTGATGTAGATGCAGCCGGACACATTACATCTTGCTGTACACCTGTCAGACAGCGAAAAGAACGGGAGATACTCCGTTTCAAAGTTGACAAACCTGGCAGCGGAAAATGAAGCTTATTTCTCAAAAACGAAATAGCACTTTTTGGAAATAGCAAGTAATGTCACTGCTTTGCAAATATCATCACTGTTCCACTTAACATGTTTCTTTCCTGATACTAAACATTTAACCTGGTTTTCCGAAAATATGTTTTTCAGTACTTTCGTCGCCTCGTTGTGTACTAATTTCTTGATATTATTCTTGAGCTATGCTTGTTTCTGGGAAGTCGCTCTCAATTCCTGACGCAGATATTTGTTCTTAATCTTCAAAGTTAAACATGTAGCTTCCAGTTTTTTTTTTTTTTCCTCTACAAGTCCTTTCACACGTCTTTTTAGTAACATAACTTCTTCAGAATCAATATTTGAGGTTCAACCTCAAATATTGCATTGGTCCATTTTTGTTTTTTTAGGCGACACACCGGCAAGGGTTTCAACAGCTCTTTCCCTCACATAGCTGGCTGGCTTGATATCTATCAGTTCTGCTGCTTTTGTTTTGACTGATGTTGGTTGGTGAACTTTGAATGGCAGTAGACGTTCAATGAGCATTAAACATCATCATAGGAAGATTAACACTCGGCACAGAACCTGGTTTAAGTATTTTCTTTGGAGGTAAATTTAGTAACTCAGCTTGCAAATCACGAACATAATCTTCTGGCACAAAATGTTGCGAACACACAGTTGCTGTTGCTATACTGAAATCATCCTTACGATAACACTTTTGAACCCATATTTTCCTGAGCTGTAGATCCTTTACGTGATACCAGTACCTTTCGTTTTTCTGCTGTAAGTTGTACATCCCGCGACAGCACATCCATGAATGTTAGTACAATTTAAACCAAGTTACAAGCAAAATCACAATCAAATACACCACGCGCCCGTATACTCAAATGCCCCGACAACAAATAGTGCTCCTGCGGTGACGTCATGCGCAGAGCCAGAAATTTGAGCTCGGTCTGCGCATACCAATCGGGCCCCCCCTGGTCTCGACCGGGTAACCACATCTGCTACCTCACTGATCCACTCCGCCAAGTCGGCCACAGCGGTGGAGTGGCCGGAGACAGACGGTGGCGGTGCCTGGTCTATGCGCTGAGAGAGGAAGTCCTTGAAGGTCTCCCAGTCTATCCACATCTACATCTATACTCTGCAATTAACAAATATTATGGGGGCAGAGGGTGCTATGCACCAATCCTAATTCTGTGCATTCCAATCTCGAACCTAAAGAGGAAAGAAAGAATTCATAAAAGTATCAATATGGCATCTTATTTCTCGAATCTTATCCCTCCTGTCATTGCGGGCTAAATATGTTGGCGGAAGAAGTATTTAATTGCACTCGTAAATTAAATATTTTAGCATATTCTCCAACAAATTCAAACGAAACGACGTCGTCTGTCCACCAAACAACCCCAGCCCAACCCACGTATCAGCTCTGTGACACTTACGTAAGGACTGTAATAGCAGTCAGCGGCTTTCTTCTGTACTTTCTAATATATCAATCAATTACTTGCGATAAGGATCCCAAACTCCACAACAATAATCCAAATCCGGACGCACCAGTGTTTTTTTTTACGCTATTTCCTTTGTTAGTTTGTATGATCATATCTTTTTTTTTTTTTGCTGTCTTCAGTCTTTCGACTTGTTTGATATAATCCTCCATCTATTCCTATCCTGTGCTAACGTCTTCATCTCTATATACCCCTTACAATCCACGTCCTCAATTATGTGCTACACATATTCCAATCTCTGTCTTCCTCTACAGTTCCTACTTCGTACCTTCAACTGTTCTCTCCACCTGCAAATTAACCAGTCTAGCAAGTCTCAACATATGACCTACCAGCCTGTCTCTTCTTTCTGAAAGCTTCTTCCACAAACTTCTTTCCTAGCCCATCATTTACAAAACTCGTTAATTTCTTACTTTGTTTGTCCACTTTATTTTCAGCATTCTTCTGTAGCACCACATTTCAAATGCTTCAATTTTCTTTCTTTCCGGTTTTTCTAAAGTACATGTTTCATTACCGTAAAGTGCTGTGCTCCACACAAAGAGTTTTAAAAAGTTCTTTCTAATTCCTAGATCAATATTTGAAAATAAATGGTTTCTCTTTTTATTGAAGGCACGTTTTGCTAGTGCTATTCTGCATTTAACATCATTCCTGCTTCGACCATCGGTTGTAATTTTGCTTCCCAAGTAAGTGAATGCACTTACTTCTCCTATTGCATCCGATCCTATTTTTATATTTAACCAACTAGTATTGGTTTCATTTCTGCTTCATTTCATCACCTTTGTATTTGATTTATATTCAGACCAAAATCTTCCTTCAGTATTTTGTTCATGCCATACAGTAACTCAGCCCTTTCTGCTATCAAGACAATGTCATCAGCAAATCGTAGCATACTGATTTTTTTCCCCCCTGAACACTTATGCCACATGGAAATTTTTCTTTGACTTTCTTTATTGCTTCTTCGACATACAAGTTGAATATTAACTGGGATAGACTACAGCCTTATCTCTCACCCTTTTTAACTGATGCTTGTCTCTCATGATCCTCTACTTTTATTACAGCCTCTTGATTCTTATATAGTATGTAGAGTATTCTTCTATCTCCAGACTTTCGACCTGACTTCTTTAATATTTTGAACATCTTGTCCAATCTAACATTATCAATAGCTTTTTATAAACCAATAAATGCCATAAAAGTATCTTTGTTTTTCTTGATCCGCACCTCCAATCTTAGAGACAGATTTGCTTCCCTGGTACAGCGATTTTTCCTAAACCCAAACTGATCTTCACCTACTATCTCTTCTACTACCCTTTCCATCCTTCTGTATATTATTCTGGTCAGTAATTTTGAAGCATATGATGTTAGCCTAATGGTGCGATAATTCTCACATTTGTCAGCTTGTGCTTTCTTTGGAAGTGTGAAGATGATATTTTTATTAAAATCCGTTGGAAATTCTCCTGTTTCATAACTTTTTGATATCAGCTCGAATAATCTTTCCATTCCTTCTTTTCCTAGGGAACTACCTTATTTGCTTTCAAGTTATTCAGAGCTTTATTAAATTCTGTCCTCGAAACAGGATTTCCTAAGTCATCAATGTCGATATCGCCTTCAATTTTTCACTACACTATTGTTCAAGTCGTCCCCTTCATACATTTTCTCAGTGTATTCCTTCCATCGGTTAGCTCTATCGTAAGAGCTTAAAAGATGATTCCCATCGGCAGCTCACCTCTATTTTTCATTTCTCCAAAATTCTGTTTGATCTTTCTATATGCAACATCTACTTTTCCTACGACCATTTCCTTTTCGACTTCTTCACACTTTTCTTGTAGCAATTTTTCTTTAGCTTTTTTTGCATTTCCTATTTATTTGATTTTTAAATTGCCTGTATTGCTTTCTTCCTGCTTCATCCTCAGAAATTTTGTACCTTCTCCTCTGATCAATCAGCTTCTAAATTTCTTCTGTGATCAAAGATTTTCTGGCAGCTTGTTCCCTAAAGCCTAATGTTTCTTCACCAGCTTTAATTATTTCGGTATTTAATGCATTCCATTCGTCCTCGGTCAGAGTTCTTACTTATACCTAAGTCTACCATTTCTCTCGGGCTAGATTGTTTCAGTTTATTCACTTCCAGTCTGTTCTGCTTATACTGCTTCCTTATTCGCTTGAATTTCAGCCTCCACTTCATTCATATCAAATAATGGTCAGAGTTGATGTCTGCTCCTGGGTAAACTTTGCAGTCTAGAACTTGATTCCTTAATCTCTGTTTGACCATGATGTAATCTAGCTGATATTTGCCTGTATTCCCAGGGCGTTTCCGGGTGTATATCCTTCTTGCATGGTTCTTAAACAGTGAGTCTGTCACAACTAGCTTATATCTTTCACAAAATTCTAACAACCTGGTTCCTCGCTCATTTCTTTCTCCTAGACCAAAACTTCCTACAGTATTCCCCTCTTTTCCTTCTCCCACTATCGCATTCCAATCATCCA